>JAMKCH010048252.1:0-143833 GCA_023653785.1 Ophioderma brevispina
CACCCCACACCCGCCTGACTCAAGGTAACACAGAAATATGAATATCCAATGTATGTTCAAGCATACAGCAATTACGGCATATTTAATTAGGTCAATGTAACACAAAATCCCTTTAATTGGGCCCCCCCCACCATGCCTTTTTTGACCTAATTATGATTCCCACAAAGATGAATGCCAGAATAGGTCTTTAATGTAGTGAAGAAACTTTGCCTATCCGAGGTACCGTTTCAGCGATACAGCAATTATGCATATTTAATTAGCTCGTTACATACCTAAGCCGCAGATATCACTTACGTTCAAATGGCAAACCAGATGCGCACCATAATAGCTCTCATGCAGTGATAGGAATTTGTGGTATTCGATGTATCGTTTCAAAATTATAGCAATACGCTGATTTTGGCTATAATTAGCTCATTTGCGGACTTAATTTGCGCCGAAATAGGCCAAAATCTACTCAGGTCGAGAACTTTCAGCCCGCTCCTTTCACCAAGTTACATCATTTACGCCTTACGGAACTCCTGAAAACGTGTACAACAAGCATTTTTTTCTTAAATTATGCAAATTAGAAATAGACACTTAATAGCAGATTTTGCCCCAAAAATGCCACTTTGACCCAATTATGATTCACACAAAGATGCATTGACATAGTATCTTAATTCTATAGCGAAGTACTAATTTTGCCATACGATGTATGTTTCAGAGATTTACCATAATTTATGCATATTTAATTAGTCATTTGCATACCTAAGCCGCACCCACATCACACACTTCCAATTGCTAAAAAGATGCGCACCAATAAAGGCTTTCATGCAGTGAAGGAATTGGATCCGATCTGTTACCCGTGAAAAAGTATGCAATTCGCTGATTTGCATATCCAATTAGCTCATTTGACATACTTAATTTGCCCGCGAAATACGCCCGAAATTATTCAGTTCGAGAACCTCCAGCCCGCTCCCTTCCACAAGTTACATCATAATACCCTTAAGGAACTCATGAAACGGACACAGCCTGCGGGAAAAATTTTCGTCAAAATATGCAAATTCGATACTTAATTAGCATATTTTACGCCAAAAAATCTAATCAAGTCGAGAACTCATGGCCCCGCTCCTGTTCCACCAAGTTACACATCGAAGCCCTTAGGAACTCCAGATTAAAGCGTACACAAGAGGTTAACACGGACGGCGAGCGACAGACAGCATGACAGACAGACGGACAGGACAGACAGACGAAGACAGACCAGACAGACAGAAAAGTGATTACTACGTCTCATGCCGAACAAAGTTCAGCGAGACAAAAATCATGTATGTAATTAGTGGTGGTGTACCAGAAGGGGGTCAGGGGGCAGCTGTCCCTCCAATGGAGAATCTTGCCCTACTCTTTCCCCTGTGGAATTAGTGCTTTTCGCACAATTGACAATGCTATAACAGTTGAAAAAAGAAGAGGTCCTGAATACTTTAAGATATACGGTGCCTCGAGAACATATATGCTGCACCTCCTGACTGAGAAAAAGCTGGTTACGGCCCTGGTAAATTAGCCAATCAGACAAATGTAAAGAAACAGATCAAATGTGCGTTATGATATAAAAATGGTCTTTGTTGGGCTTGGTACATTTTGTGACCCCAATTAACCTGACCCGGTCAGAATTCAGCAGCCTTTTCTGACTAAAGTACAGTTCCCAGCCCCACTTTATTTCGTCAAGGTTGCTGAATTTGAGTTCGGGGTTCAGCAAAGTGGGGGGTCACAAAATGTACAACCCTCTTTGTGAATGGTACCTAGATGCGATTTTTTTTAATTGTGTATGGTACATCAGAGATACACTAAGAACTAGAGGTTATGTGGCTATAGGCCACTGGTACACAAAGACGGATGGTAAATATGACCCATGACCTTGGACTCAATGGTAAAGCCAATTTTGGTGAAGGATCTGAAGCTTCCTTAACAGGCGTTATCTGTCTTCTATAGGATGTGAGATATAGTCAATTTCGTCTCATTTTTAGCATTTTGGCCAAAAATGACCCATTTGACCCCCTTAAGGACCTGTGACACCGATATAAAAAAACCTGATGGACATCGCAAAAATGCATGTTGCAGTTCAAATTAAAAAAATTTACTTCTGCTTTGTTCTAGAGATAAAAATTCTTAAAGTTTATTTATCTCAAAACCGGAAATGAAAAATAACCGTAAAATGACCTTTTGACCCCCAAAAAAAACATACCTTGCATACATCCAGCTAACATACATGGGCATAATCTGAAGGTGATGTCACTATGCTATGTTTAATTTTGATGAAAAATTGAAAGTTTTAATATTTTTGGTTTTTGGTTTGACGGAAGGAAAGTGGACCCCTAAGTAATGACTTGATTCCTTTTCCTGAACACATAGAGCATGGGTCAGTGGTTCCTCTGAACAAGTGTAGTTGTAAGAAGATATTTTGCCAATTAAATGAGTATTTGACCCCTGTGGCGAGGTCAAAGGTCAGATGTGGGTCCCAGTCATGGGCACAGGGTGATGTTCGTGAGTGTCATTTGGTGCAAACCTGGGTACTATTGTCAGCCATTGCTGATGCTACAAGCAGATTGACAGAGAACGCTAGTAAAACAGAACACAGCCGAGTTGCAATCGGCTGGTAAGACTAGATGGTACCGAGACCTCAGGGGAATCATGTATCTATTTTGTAAAAGCAGCTTTTCAGGTTTTTTCTGCCGTCAATTAAATCCATTTCTTCTCTCTTCATTGATCAGATAGGCGTTGAGCCAATTATTTGAATATGATTACCTCCGACTTACAATTGCCAGGGCAGAGGAAATGGCCCCACAAGAAAGGGCTTCACTATTTGCGGACACTTCATGCCACAGGGTGAGGGATTGAGCGTGTTGGTGGACTGCACTGACACTCTGTGATTGTCAGGGGCTGATGGCTAGGCTATTGCAGGCATTTCTGTTTTCTATGGGGTATATGCCACTCATGATTTTTGACATTGATGCCATATGACTGACTTTACAGTTTACAGATTATTTTTGACAGTACCAATCCATAAACACAAGATGTGTGATGCATGTAGTAAAGAATAATCGGACAACATAACCATCTTGCCGAGTCACAGATTCTACTGCAGCCTCAGTTTGAAGGTCGTTGCATAGTGTCATGCCGCTTTGCTGCTCTGATGCTCTGATGATGAAATTTACGTCACTACGCAATCATGTCAGAATCGCTAGCGGTGACCCAAGCGGCAAAGCGTCAAGCCAATAAATCGATCTCCCTGCCGCTCAAGCTGCAGCATTGCCCAAAGCGGCAAATCACATTGGGTTGACTTGAATTCAACTCTGGAGCGGTGCCGCTTGTGATGTAGTTACAAGCGATAGCGCCGCTTGACTATAATAGCTCAATCCTGCAAGCGGTGTACACCAAGCGGTTTACCGCTGAGCGGCAAGCGGCATGACACTATGTAATCACCTTAAGAGTGGAAACAAAGAAGTCCATGTAGCATACAGTATATGCTGAGTGTAAGAGACACTCTATGTTTTCCTATGAGCATAGGAAAACAAACTTGACATTTCATCACATATATATTCACAATTTATCAATCATATTGTTGCCAATAACCATACCATATCCCTAGAAAGTTGATAACATTTGTACATCTCTTGCACAAAAATGTTGGCACACAGCTGTTTGAAAGACTCATTTGTTAATGTCAAAACTATAATAAAACAAAAAAAATATCAACGGAGGCACAGTTTTGACAACTGATTTGGATTATTTATTCAACTACCTACTTCCCATGTGAATTTTACAAAATGTCATTGCAGGCAAATGTGATTTTTTTACACTAGTTTTCTACAGATCTCTATGGAAAATGAGCATAGAGGGCACTATAACATACAAATCATGACCTTTGTAGGCCTAAATGTCAAGATTCCTGCAATGGATTTTTCTGAATTTTACAGGGGTAATAGCTCTTACAGGTGTTGCCACTGCTTAATTTTTTTCTAAAAATAAACAATTTGCATGGGGTCAACCAGCTGTTTTGTCCAAATGCACCCTGGTAAATTTTTAGGCCTGAAAATGGTTCACTTTAGATGGTTTGAATGAAAAGGTTGCCAAATGTGCTCAACAGCAATAAACATACAAACCGTATTGTTTAAAGGTGCAACGAGAGATTTCACATATCAGGTATCCCAAAAATCGAAAGTACTCATTTTTTGCCCTGATGTAAAGCTTTTCATCAAAAATGTCCCAATCTGAAAGGATTAAGCTGAGAAATGTTTCTTCGGTACAAAAATTGTGAAATTTCTAATTTCGTATAGGAGCAAATACGAAATTAATCCTATTTTTTCTATTGAAATATAGGCATATCAAAATCGCCCTTTTCTCTTTTGTAAGACATTTCTGTAGCCAAATACAAGGTAAGATATCTATTGTGTGTCTAATCTATATGAAATTACTATTATGACACAGTATTTGGGTGCCTCAAAATCTCTCGTTGCCCCTTAATATCCAAACAGCTGGAGCAATTTAGCACAGAATTTGGAAATGTTTGTTTGGGGTAAAATGCCTCCATGTCAGGTAGAAAAGATATGAAAAGATAGGATCACCTACCTTTAAATGGGGATGATCCAATTGAAGTATGTAAAGTTTCCATCTTGATAGAATGGCCTTAACCCCAAAACCCCATCTGTATTGCAACCCTTTGTGATGTGAGAGCTAAAACCGTGATTTTGTAATTGCCATAGATAGAGTACTGTGTAAAATTAATATTGGTTGACCAAAATGAGGCACATTTTCACTCTTCTTCTTGCGTATGAGGCAGCAGCTAAATATGTTGTAGATGGTGGAGCCAGCTCACTGTTGATTGGTTGGGGTTTGTGAAGTCTATGTCCACCGGTGGGCGAAAGGTAGGGCACTCATTGAGAATGTTATCCGCAGTCTGTGATGGAGGACCACATTGGCAGGCTGGAGATGGTCGCAGCCCCCATCGGTGCATATTGCTGTTGAAGCGACCTGTGCGAATCCGGTTTAAGGTAACCCATTCCTTGCGTGGAAGATTGCTACCAGGTGGTAGTTCTGTCATAGGTGTAATAGTGAGTTGGTCTGGTCTTGAATTATCTAGCCAGGCAGTATTCAATGTCTTTAAGATATTGAATGGGGAGCTGGAGAGTTTAGCAGCGTGTCGGCAGAAAGATCGAAGAGAGCACAGTCTCTGTCTGCCGAACTGGTGTGATTCTTTGACATTGTAAATGCAGCAGGTGCTTGTTGTCCAGCAGAGCCTTATTCACCAGTTGTGTGTGAGGGTGTTCTCTCCGAAGCACTGCAGGTGCAATGCCTGAAAGCACTGGCAGAAACTCAGATGGAGTGGGACGGAGGCAACCAGTAATGGTTCTCAAGGTCCCGTTGAGTACTGTGTCCAGCTTCTTTGTGTGAGAGCTGTTGCACCATGCTGGGGTGGCATATTCAGCAGCGCTGTAGACCAGAGCCAAGGCGGTAGTGCGAAGAGTCATTGGGCTGGCACCCCAAGAGGATCCAGCAAGTCGGCACAGGAGGTTATTCCTTGAAGATACCTTGGCGCATACGGACTCGAGGTTCTGCCGATAAGTAAGCTGCCGGTCAATCGTCACTCCCAGATAAGTTGGTGTAGGGTTGTATGGCAGAGGTGCTCCCTTGAGGTTGATTTGAAGCTGGCGATGAGCCTCTTTGTTGTTGAGATGGAAGGCAGTAGCGGTGGTCTTGGCTTCACTCAGCTTCAGTCTCCAGGTCTTGAGATATGCTGCAAGTAGGGCCATATCTGCAGTAAGTGTATTTTCTACTTCTGTGCAGCTGCTGTCTGAGTGGAGAAGGGCGAGATCGTCGGCATAGCCATTTAATGTCTAGATGTTGTTTGAGGTAAATCGCTGATATACAAGTTGAACAGCATGGGAGCCAGTACAGAGCCTTGTGGTACTCCGTTCCTCAGATGGCGCAGGCAATTACTCTGCCCATCACTGGTCTTGAGAATAAAGCTACGGTTTGCAAGCATGTTACATATGAATTGTACAAGGTGACATTCAGGTATCATTGTGATTATTTCTGTGTATTTGTGTGTCTGGAATTTCTAGTGCACAATAGCTCAAGAACCATTATGAAACCCTAGATAACCCTCTTAGCAGTCTTTATTAAGGGAGGGGTCATTATTTACGGGGGGAATGGAGGATTTGAGGGGGGCCCACCAAATTTTGTATGAGGGGGGGAATGGGGGATGTGAAATTTTTCATCAACGAGAGAGAGGCAACATGAAAACTGTTAAATGGGGAAATCAGCATGATCAAGGGGGAGTTTGAAATTTTTGAACGGAAGCGAGGGGAACGCGAAAATTTTTGCCGAAAAAAGTTGAAATCCGCCATTCCCCCTGGCATAAATAATGACCGCTCCCTAAGTGCACACGAGATCAAGATTTCAAGATCAAAAGGTCAATTTTCCATTAAGCGGTTTTCTTGTGATATCTCAAGAACATATGTGAGCGAGGTTCATAAAACTTATGTCTCTCTTTGCACTTTGCATCAAGTGTGCAGAAATTGCCCCATAACATAATTTCAAGGTCAAAAAGTCATTTTTTTTAATTAGACCGTATCTCAAGAACTAAAGGTGTTGGCCGTGAAACTTTGATAGGTGACCCTCTTAGAGGTCTACACCAAGTTCACAGGAGCATGCCCTTTGACCTAATTCAAGGCCAGGTCAATTCTCCATTTAAATTCTTATGATTGTAACATCTCAAGAACCATACAGAACTAGGTTCAATAAATATTTGATAGGTGACTCCTCATAGAGAGCTACATCAGGTTTGTAGGTGAATGACCATTTCTCCTAATTTCAAGGTCACAGGTCAAATTTCACAATTGGACTCTTGTGTGTCATATTTAAAGAATGATTCTTGGATCAAGAAACCGGTGCGATATAGAAATTTCCCTGATAGTCCAACAAAAATGCACCAAATAGATTGCTCCAGGCTAAGGGGTTTTAAGGTTTAAATCATATTTTGGGGACAGAATTTGGATCTGAGGGTGCTTTGGCCAATTGAATTCATAAAACTGCTTGAAGCATACCTTCCTGCTGTGTCTGTGGTCTGTAGGCCCCCAAGTATGTTCGGTATACCAAGTTTTAATCCGGTTTTTTGTCCCCGTTAACGAGGTGGCCGGATACAACCTCACTCATCAATACTGCTGTGTGAGGATTTATGGAGCAAAAGATAATTGGGCCTAGCCTTTCCTGCGTCAATCCACAGTTTTCTGCGGTGCCTAGCCCTTTTGGGCAACACGCCCACCACGCAAGGCAGCATGTGCTGGAGGGCCGCCATTAGCTCTCCGAAAGCCGACGCCCTTGTAGGAGATCTCTTTTTCCATTCTACCAGGGTAAACCAGCTACCCTCCTCATCAGAAATCCGATGGGTGATGGTTTAGCCGCCCGACCACTCGGCCCTGGGAAAGGTATTACTGGTTAACATATTACCAGTAGCAGCCCTCAAGGAACCTGACCTGACCCGGCCCTGACCTAGACACCTAAGACTGCGATTTGGAAACCCAGCATTTTGGATACCACTCAGTACCCACTGGCTCCGTGCTCTTTGTTTGAGCCATCTCAATGAATGTGCAAAATTGCCAATTCATAGGAATTAATTCCACCACTGTAATATGCACATTCCATTGCTGGCCCACTCACAGCCTGCAGCCCCAGATTCTGACTCAAACAAAGGAACCTCTAAAGCGACAGGCAGGCCAGTTGCTAATCGAGCATGTTTTCCAGATAGCATCACCAAACCAATCTTTGATTCTCCATGACCTATAATGTGTTATTGGGAATGTACAAGTTGTTACTTCAAGTTTGTAACTTTGTACCTTCAATGGCGATATAACACCATATAACATTATGCCATCCTTAATACTGTAGAAGTCGCCGTGATACATTTTTTTCGACTCATCAGTTACACCATGTCATTGCAGCACAAGATGTTTTATTTTTGTTTAACACCATCTGTGACGCACCCTATTCTTTTTTCCACTCATTATTTTGCACGAAATGGAGCGAAAGTACAATACCACTCATTCTGTCAAGCGACTGCTTTCGCGGAGTTTACGAATGGCGTGTTATTGGCTACATTCTCTCCATTTGCGCAAACCAATGCAGGGGAAAAAAAATCACAAAGCAGGTATTACCATATTGCACAATTTTACGGCGGCACAAATTTAAGTCTACAAAATGAATAAAAATATGTTAAACATACAATATAATCATGGGCGTATCCAGGATTTGAAAAAACTCAACATTACCGTGGGCTGAAGGCTAAACTTGTCAAAAATGAGCTGATTTTGCAGATTTTGCAGACTTACCAACCGGAGGCGCGCGCCCCCTCCGCCCCCTTCCCCTGGATTCCGCGCCTGATATACCCCTACATGAGGTATTTTTGGTTCGTTCCTTTTTAGTTTGTGTGTGGTTTATTTTTTTCTAGTGTAAGTTATGAATTCGCAAGAATTTCGTACCTTTTATTTTGTATGACTTGGGAGTATTTCAATACATTCTTCAACTCATATACATTCTTGCGTTTGAGAGTAATTTTTGAAATTTGACTATTTGGGCTTATAGTCATCATGGTTTATATCTCTTTATATCATTCAATCCTTCACCTTTTTTTTTATCTGTACTTAGGCCTAGAATCTTTTGTTCGAAATCAGTATTGTTTTTAATTTGTCAAATTTGCTGGTTCTTTGTATCTTTTGTGGCATTTTTCTTTATATGTATTTACTTTTTGTTTTTCCTGTTTTATTTGCTCTAAGCTTCAATCATAATCATAGTATTTTTTCTACTGTAACTTGTGTAAGTAATTCATGAATTTCAGTTTGTTTTATTGAAATAATGGGACATAAAATTCATTTGTTTTCATTTTAAAAAACACAATGAGGACATTTCAGAAAGCAGTCCCCCATTTTTTTGAACCTGAGTTTTTGCATTATTTGAAAGGTATCAATATATTAGATTCACACCTGAAGTGAATAATTAAAGCTGAATAGACCGTCTTTATGTAACAAGATGATAATTTTAGTATGCTTTCTATAGAGCCAATTAATTCAAAAGGCGATGCGCTACCCAGGTTTTTCATTTGTAACAAATGTTTTGTTTTTTATTTTGGCTTTAGGGTTAGTTTTTTAGTGCGTGTATGGTAGAATTCCAAAAAATTGTTCTCCTTTAAAATGTAATTTTAAATAGTAGGCCCACGGTCTCCAGGCACCGAGGGGAGGTATTTTACACCAATTTCCCGAATATAACAGTCAATATGTGTTTATATAACATATAAATTATTTCTGTCTTTGAAAACTTGCCAAGTCCTCGGCGAGATCAGCTCCACCGGAAACTCAAGCTATTCAAGATACCATGCAATAGTGAAATTTTGGGGAACTAGTCTCAATATTTATGTCTGTGAGTAAGTTATCCACCAATCACATGACAGAACTATTTAATGTGTTATATAAAACCAAATATAACATTTTGCCATCCTTAAACTTTGGTAGGAAAGTCCATAGTGATAACATTTTTTCGACGTCATTCAAGTTACACCATGATCCTTGCAGCAGCAATATGTTTTATTTTAATTGTTAACACACATCTGTGACGTCACCCTATTCTTTTTTCACTCCATTATTTTGCACTATTGAGCGAAGTAACAATACACTCCCTTCTGAAAAGCGACTGCTTTCGGAGTTGTACGAATGCGTGTATTGGCTTACATTTCTCTCCATTTGCGCAAAACAGCCGGAAAAACAATACAATCAGGAAATTACCATATGGACCAATTTTGGCTGCACAATTTAAGTCACAAAATGGAATCAAAAATATGTGAAAATAACATAATATCATGGCGGATCCATTATTTGAAAACGTCAATTACCGGGGGGCTTTAAAGGTAAAAACAAAAAAAAAAAACATAAAACACAAAAAAAACCAACAAACAAAAACAAAAACAAAAAAAAAAACAAACAAACAAAAAAACTTGTCCAAAATTGGCATGATTTTGCAGCTTTTGCAGAATTACCGGGAGGCGCGCGCCCCTCCCCCCTCCCTGGATTCCACGCCTGATAAAAAACAAATAAAAACACCCCCCAACCCCCCACCTACAACACCCCCCGCCCCCGCCCCCCCGCCCTCCCTCCCCCCCCCCCCCCCTTCGTTCCCTACCCATACCATTGAGTTAAATTTTTGGTTCGTTCCTTTTTAGTTTTGTGTTTGTGTTCATGTTTTTTTTTACTAGGTAAGTTTGATTCGCAAGAATTCGACCTGTTTTATTTTGTATAACTTGGAGTATTTCCATACATTTTCAACTATATAAAGGCTTACTTTTGAGCGTAATTTTTTACGATTTGGACTGTATTTGGGCTTTTAAATTTTTCATGCATGGTTAATCACTTTTATATCATTCATTCTTCAACCTTTTGTTTTATCGTGGTACTTGCCTAGACTCTTTTTGTTCAGTTCTTGTTTTACTTTGTCAAAAATCTAACCGAAACTTGCTGGTTCTTTGATCTTTTGTGCTTTTCTTTATATGTATTTAATTTGTGTTTCCTTGTTTTATTTGCTTCAAGCCTTCAATCATAATCATAGTATTTTTTCTACATGGAACATGTTGTGTAAACACTAATTCATGAATTTCGTTTGTTTTATATGAAATAAGTGACATCAAAATTTCATTTGTTTTCATTTTAAAAAGACAACATTTCTAGAAAGCAGTCCCCCATTTTTTTCGAACCCGTGTTTTGCATTATTTGAAATGCTTATCATTATAATTACACACCTGAATGAATAATTAACTGAAATAGACCGTCTTTATGTTAACCAAGGATGATAATTTTTAAGTCATGCCTTTGATTTTCCTGTCGTGCACGACAGTAAAATCAAAGCATCTTTAACTATAGAGCCAATTAAGTCAAAAATGTTTATGCGCTATCCCCCAGGTTTCATGTTGTAACAAATTTTTTTTTTTATTTTGGCTTTAGGGTTAGTTTTAGTTATGTATGGTATAACTTCAAAAAAATGGGTTTCCTTTAAAATTTTAAAGGGATTACGTATGGACCTCTTTTTTTTTCCGCAACATTTTTTTAGTCACACAATTAAAAATAGAAAACATAATACGGTACAATACAATTTTGAAAACCTGTAATCCGACGTAAAGCTGAGATATTTGTTGGGGGGGGCCTAATAGGAAAAAAATGAGACCACGCACCTTCCCACTATACCAGTTCCTATAATCCTTGGCATATCCAGGGGGGAAAATATATATCACATTACCGATGAAGATTGTTCCCATATAGAGCCATCACTCGATCAGTATATTCCGGCATAATCTGTCGTGGGCATTTTACAGATATCTGGGTTATAATGCAGTAATTTACAGATCTCATCCTTCGGTAAATCCGCATAACTCCCGCAGATTTCGCTTTGGTTCATAAGATCCCCATTCAGTTTAGTTTCAGTAGAACAACGAATCATGAACATGATAACAATATAATCAATATGATAAAATATAATATATTAGGCGCATCCTCCAAGTTGCAAGTTCATTTATTTGTAATTCCAAATACTGGTTCATATCCACGTTACACACACGGTGCAATGCTTGACCCTATACAGGCCATGGTAAAAAGTTGAGTGTCTCTTCCTTGTTATGACACATCTGGCTGTCGTTTACACCATTTAACCGTCAACTTCGTCATATCAGCCTAATCTACTCTATATAGGGTCCTTTCACTCACTCATGCATAACCTATAACAAAAGGTGGTTTTTATTCGTAGTATCCTCATTCAGATCAATTAATACCCGACCTCAAAAGTACTTGTGCTATTTCAAGTGGGGACCCATACTTAACGTAATTATCCAACATACATGTCGTTGTTTAGATTTTAGAAAGTCTCCAGCAAGTTTGAATGGACTTTACCATTCTCGGCAAGATGGCCACTAATCCAAAAGGTGGAAGACCTCTATTATCATGAGGGTAATGAAGTTAATGATGAGTAATCAAATTTAAATGTACATATAATATATCCACTCTGTAGCAAACTGTGACAACAACATCAACCACGCACCTATACCAATGAAATCTGCAGTACTGAATGATGATGCTGGGACTTGAAAATGCGATCAATATTGAACCTAATCTTCATCATTATACAAATCAAAATGTTTTGTCCAGTATTGCGTTTT
The DNA here is from genome assembly GCA_023653785.1 of Ophioderma brevispina. Taxonomy (NCBI): domain Eukaryota; kingdom Metazoa; phylum Echinodermata; class Ophiuroidea; order Amphilepidida; family Ophiodermatidae; genus Ophioderma; species Ophioderma brevispina. Next base: position 12,218 of record JAMKCH010048252.1, read on the forward strand.
AAGGACTCTTAATTCACACCATTCCTACGAACCTTTAAATACATTATCCGGCTTCAATCGGTAATTGATTATCTTGTGAACGAGCAACTAACTTCAAAAATACTCCATTCGTGCAAATAATGTAGCAAAAAAACAATACAGTGACATCCCAGATGTGTGTTAAGTCGGTTAATGGCCTCGATTCGCACCATTCGTTGAAAATAATGGTCCTCGGCCTTCGGCCTCGGACCATTATTTTCAACGAATGGTGCAAATCTCGGCCATTATCCTATACGTATTTGATTATGGGCTGGAGTTAATGTTTATCCTAGGCTGTGGTGGAGTTCTCATGCAAGCAGATGAAAATGATGTAGATCATCCTGTATGTTATTTCTCTAAAAACTACTCAACAATTGAGAAAGAATGTCTTGCATTGCTATTGTCATTGCAAAATTTTGAAGTGTATTTATGTACAACAATGCACCCAGTTCTAGTGCACACGGATCACAATCCGTTGACTTTTATCCACAAGATGAACTATAGCTGTGGTCAAAGACCACGAAACCAGCCGGGTAGCTTCAAACCCAAGCCTAAAACTAACCCCAGCTTCGAAACCTAGCCCCAGCTTCGAAACCTAGCCTAGCATCGAAACCCAACAATATCTAGATCTGGAGACAGATCTGAGCACAGTCGAGGTAGTGACCTTTGACCCTAAACGACCTTCGATCTCGAAAATATTTAAACATATTTGGATTGTCATAAGGATCATTTCAAATTCTTTCTCTGCCCGTAGTAGCAAACATTTTGAAAATTTGACCTTTGACCTCTTAATGACCTTTGTTCTAAAAAATATTTTCAACATGATTAGGATGTCATAAGGATCATTGCAATTAAATTTCATCTCAATCGGAGGATTTTGAAAAAAATGACCTTTGACCTCTTAATGACCTTTGATCTCGAAAATATTTCGACATGTTTAGGATGTCATAAGGATCATTTCAGTTAAATTTCAGCTCAATCGGAGGATTCTGAAAAAAATGACCTTTGACCTCTTAATGACCTTTGATCTCGAAAATATTTTCAACATGTTTAGGATGTCACTCATAAGGATCATTTCAGTTAAATTTCAGCTCAATCGGAGCATTTTGGAAAATTTGACCTTCGACCTCCTAATGACCTTTGATCTCGAAAATATTTTCAACATGTTTAGGATGTCATAAGGATCATTCAGCAAAATTTCAGCTCAATCGGAGCATTTTGAAAGTTTGACCTTTGACCCTTGAATGACCTCCATTGACTTGTATGGAATTTATAACATGCACCAGTACAAGTAGCACCAATCTACGAATCAGAAGAGCTATGTCCGTATTTGTCTTTTTCATTTTCTCATTTTTATTTTTTTTACAATTAATAAAGAGTGGTAATCTATTATAACCATGCTACGCTACAAAATCAACTTGAATATTCTTTTGGTTTTATTTCGCATTTTCTTGACTAAGGAGAAAAACATAGAACCGCCAAACATAAGCCATCTAAATTGAAACCTTCCCCGGGAAATGTAACCGCACCTGAAATACGATTTGTTTGCATTCATCAATAGAGTAAAAATATTTTATTTTGTTTTTTCATGTGATTTGCCGGATTCGCCACACAAAAATTTTTTATATGCGATTACAAACAACCCAAGGGCAACTTGACCGGAAGGAATTGAAAGGGAGCACTCCAATTAAAATATAAATCCCCCTACAATAAAGTACAGGACTATATTATAGGTGAAGCGGAGTTGTCACCTTATATACGGTACGTTTAGAAACCAATTCCCAATATCTCCTATATCGATTTTTAATCCTCATGTAAGTAGATTTAACCTTTTCTTTGCGAAATGAATGTAAGGCTTTTACCAGCGAAATCAATTGCTGGCTCTTGCAGACCCAAGGTTAGGTGCATTCCTACTGGAGTATTAAAAAAACAGGGCGATCGATGCGAGCGAAACCGACCCCCCCACTCCATTTTGCACAAATGCCCCTATTTCTGCCCAGGTGACCTTGGAACACTATCCTGTGTACACCCAATATGAAGGGCATGATTCAGGGGTCCTTTAGTAACATTTTGTGTTTATAGCTCTTGAATTGGGTCGGGACAGAAGGAATTTTCTAGATTTTGCCAAAAATACTATTTCCTTCAATCACTTGAACCCAAAATCTGTGTACAAAACCCCATTTGAGGCTGGGTCACTGGTCCGCTGGATTGAATTTGGCTTAAATTGGCCCAAGCGTTTAGCACAGAAAAGCATTTTTTTAAGCTTTAAGCAGACTGTTGGTCCAGAAGAAACCTAGACGCCACAATTGTGTTTAGCAAACACGGGTAAATTATGTGGCATGCATAACATGCATGCCATGCAGAAATGCCCTCTTAATGACTTTAACCCCATACCGCGCACAATTTTGTGAAGGGTATAAGCTGTTTATTATACATAAGTCACGTGACCGTGCAATGTTTTGGTATGCACTAGAATATTTGTGAGATTTTTTCACATTACGACCGGAAGTTCCCTTTAAAATGACCTTTGAACCCCCATGTTGAGCACAGTGTTGGTGAAGGGCATACCTCTATGCCATGGAGCGGGCTCGCACGTATTGAATAGTCGGCGATTTAACCACCCGGAACTTCCCCAGCGCATTTTTGTACGAGGGCATAACCATGAAGGTCCACGTACTGATTCAATTCGAAGTCAATGCAACTTATGGACTATTTCCTTGTATTTGAAAGGACAAATCTTAATATTTTATTAAAAATTGTGTGGTCGTAGCATCGACAAATTATGCCACGTCATAATTACGCTAATGGGCGCGATACAGTATCCTAAATGCTGGATTACTTACTGTGTCATATTGGAGTGCAATTTTGTGCTTTACAATATTATTTGATGAAAGGTTTACAACCTAAAATGAATCTGCAAAAAAGAACGGTGCTAAAAAAATTGTGGTTTCATTATTGTGTGAATATTTCACGATGAAAAATTCACTTCCTTCCCCTCTCCCTCCCCTTCCCCTCCCCGCTACCTCCCCTCCCCCTCCAGTTACTCCTCCCCTCCCCTCCCTCTCCCCCCCCTCCCCATCCCCCCCTCCTTCTTTTCACTTTCCCTCCCTTCCCTCCACTTCACTCTTCCCTCCCCTTCCACTTCCCCTCCCCTTCCCTCCCCCTTCACTTCCCCTTCCCTTACCCTTCTGTCCCTTCCCTTCTTGCCTTCCCTTCTTTGTTATTTTTATTCCATTTAGTCATACTATTCCTTACCTATTCATACAAGGTAAGTTGCGAATTAATATCTCCCGTTTTATTCCTTCATTAATTCTTTCCTTCCTTTCATGCCATTTATATGCTTTAATCTATGTTTATAACATTCGCTGCTATTTATTCACTGTATTTATTCTTCTTTCAGAAACACATTTCCTCAGTTTGTTTGCATTATTTTTCGGAGATTTCTCCTTATTTTCGAGTTATTTCTGCGGGTGATTCTTTTGCAATTTCTATGACACGCTTGAGTTCCCCCATTCCCCTCCTCAATCCAATCAACCCTCTCCTTCACTTTCCCTTACCCCTGCTTCAGCATGCCATTTCCCCCTTCCCACCATTCCCCTTCCCCAGTCCCCTCTCCTCATCCCACTTCCCTCCCTCACTCGAACCCCTTCCCAATCACTCTCCCATCCTTCCTCTCCTCCCCTCGCCCAATTCCCCCTGCCCCTCCCCATATCCCCTTCCCTCCTCTCTTGTGCCTCTCTACGTCCCTCCCCTTGTCCCTCCCATCTCCTTCCCCTTTTCCCTCCTCTATCCCCATGTTCCCCCTCCCCAGTCATTTCCCCCAAACTCCCTCACCTCTCCTCCCATATCTACATTCCCAATTCCCCTTCCCCTCGGCCCTCTCCCAGTCCCCCTTTCCCTCCTCTCCTCCGCTCCCTCCCCTCCGCCCCTTCCCCCTCCGATCATCCCTCCGACCCTCCTTCGCCCCATTTCTCCCTCAGACACCCATAGAAAAACGTGCCCCCGTCTCCGCTCCCTGCCCTCTCCGTCACCCTTATCTTATCTTCCCTTCCCCCTCCCAATCCGCTCCCCATTCCCCCTCCCAACCTCGCACTCCTTCTTTTTTGTTCTTATTTTTTTTATTTCTTACAAAATACAAGGCAAGTTAGGCTTTATTCGTTCATCCATTCATTCTTTGTCATTCTTTCTTTATTCATTCATGCATTCAGTTAATTTTCTATATTTATTGATATCAAATATGCAATTTTAAATATGTTATAACAATGCTCCTGCTATTTATTGCTTGCATTATTTATTTATTTATTTCACCTTTCTCAGTTTATTTCATTTTTTTTTTACCGGATGTCTTATGTTTTTCAATTAATGGTTTGTTTTGAAAATAACAAAATTCCTTTGTGTGGAAAAACCTCTTTGCGTTTTCCCTTAATTTTTTTGAGTAAATTTCAACTTTGACGTACAAGTGCCATGGAAGCATGCAGCGACAGGTTCTTGCCCTCTACAAGATGGAGGACAAAATGTTTTACTTCTCGCATCGCGCCGCCCGCTATCCATGTATAGAGGTCAGTGGTGAAGGGTCTCAAGCCTTTCATATGCATGAAGTTTACGTGACCAGCTACCTTTGCATATCAGCTATGATTTTTTGAAGATTTGTTTCACATTAAGACCGGAGTGCCCCTTTAATGACCCTTTGACCCTCCCGTTGCGGCACAATGTTGGCTGAAGGCCCTCAAGCTGCTTCATATGCATAGTTACGTACCATGACCAGTTACATAAAGCAAAATGATTTTTTGAGATTTTTGCACATTAAGACCGGAATATACCCCTTTAGTGCCTTTGACCCGTTTGATTCAAAACTTTGTGAAGGGTCTCAAACTGCTTCATATGCCTGAGGCCACGTGACATTCTAACTTCATTTCAGCTAATATGAATTTTTTGAAGATTTTTCACATTCAGACCAGAAGTGACCCCTAAATACTCTTTGATCAAAATTCTTTGTACACCCTATATGAACCTTAAGTCAGTCACTGTACGAGCCAATGTCACCATCACGGGTTGTTTTTGTAGACGATGTATTTTAAGAGTTTCCGAGCGAATGCCCCTTTAATCGGCCACGTGACCTTTGACCCCATCTGGATACACTCTATAAGGGTCTTGGTCGGGGTTATTTTGACAACATCTGGTGGTCATACATTTATTACTGTGGCGCAAGACGCATTTTAAGAGTTTCGACGAGTGCCCCTTTAATCGGCCCATGTGACCCCTACGAGAGGTCAAAGTCAACTATGTTCAAACACCCCTGGTGAGCTTGGGTCAGTGGTTCCTCTGACCGATTTTGGCTATTATAGGACAAAGCGTTTGGCAGAGGAAGTTAAAAAACCAAAGGGTCTTATGAAGAAGAAGGAGTAAACTCAACAGCAACAAGCACATATATTCGCATGCCTGCAATTTAAGGAAATGGAAACTAAACAACACAATGCCCAGTATATTCGCATTTTAACCCTGCGAATATAAGAAACAGACAAATACCATAACCGCCGTGCTACGCACACGGCTGGTTAAAAAAAAACAGAAATCGGAGACTTTTAGGTGGAGTTTAACTCCACAAGAATACAATCTGGACATAAAGACGATATCGAAGGTAAAGAAAATGTCTTGGCCAATTCCCTGGGTCCAGATCTGCCTAATTTTTTGTTGTTCTAAATTTTAGTATTCCAACTATAGACTGAAAAGAATCCAATGCAAGAACAATTATTAAAAGTTAAAATTTAACTGTGTAACTGTATGTAAAATTAACCACCAACTGGGTTAAAGGTTATAAAGGCCAGATTTTTTGGAAAATTTTCATTGCATAAAATTTTCTTTAAAGGGGAGGATGTTATATTACCCTCAAAATTTTGATTAAATATAATTAATTTTCTCTCAATTTTTTATTTGAGAAAAGATTTCTCACGGAAAAAGTAGATTGCACAATAGAGAAAGTGGGAATTTCCAAGATGTCAACTTCTAACTGAGTCACTTTGTTTATGCTTTAAGATCAAAACATGGCATGATCTGGGGGATTCTCCCCCATGAAGATATAAATGTGAAATGATGCATTTAGATGTGTATTTTTGTGAAACCCTGATTTGACATTGCTATGTTAGGTTTTATGCATGATGCTGCGTAATATCTATTTTAAAAGACTTGGGAACTTTGTGAAATGATTGTATAAGCAGGTTGCAAGAGGTTAGATAGGCCAGCATCCTCAGTAACAAGTAGCTAGAATTTCGTGCCAGGATTTATAATTCCACTTGAGCAAGGTGCTAATATTATTCTACTGTCGTCTTTGAAGCCCAAGTGCTGGAATCAAAATAGGTTCCGAATGTGGACAGATCGAAATCGTGGTGATTCTCTTGGACTAACTACTGTGGAATATTAGCTTCGTTGAGGAACTTTTCACCTTGTCTCTTGAACTGCTGGACAAATTACCGTCGGACTGAGAAGATTCTCATGGAAAATATTACCTGAGATTTTAATGTGACTTTGCATACTGTGAGGACATATATCAACGTTGAACTGCAACGCTACGTTTAGTTGGGAGACATAAATGGACTCTGAGTAAGAATTAGAATTGTTAATGCAATTTTGAATTGATAGATATTGTGCTTTTGACATACCAATTCTTGATCCAATCTGATTAACGATCAGCAAATCTGTTTTATTATATAAAATTCAGATCACTCTTTTAGTTGTGTGTTGAAAAGTATTTCTGACATTTGATGTCTATGAGACGTATAACAGTACTTTTCTGCACCCTAGATTGGGTCCCTGGAGTAGCCGCGTAGCTTTGGGCCCTCCAATCCCTAGATTTGGGGCCCTGGCTTTGCCGGGAGAGGTGGCCACTTTACACAGTAACTGCTGAGTACTTTCTGCACCCTGAGATTTGGCCCCTGGAGTAACCGAGTAGCTTTTGGGCCTCCATCATTAATTTGGGGCTCTGGCTTCCTGGAGATTTGGCCACCTGACACAGTAGACTTGCTGCATACTTCTCTGGCGCATTGTTAATTGGGCCCCTGGGAAAGCCGAGTAGCTTTTGAGCCCGCCAATCCATAGACTTGGGCCTGGTTTTTGCTGGGAGATGTGGCCACTTTACACAGTAGACTGGCTGAGTACTTTTCTGCACATTGTAGATTGGGCCCCTGGAGAAGCCGAATACTTTGGGCCCTCCAATCAGATTTGGGGCCCTGGGCTTTGCCGGAGGGTGGCCACATTGACACAGTAGACAACTAAGCCTGAAGTATTTTCTGCACCCTGTAGATTGGGCCCCCTGGAGTAGCCGAGTATCTTTGGGCCCTCCAATCAGTAAACTTGGGGCCCTGGCTTTGCCGTGATAGGTGGCCATCTTGACCCAGACTTGCTGATTATTTTTCTGCCCCCTGAAGTTTGGCCCCTGGAGTAGCCTTGTAGCTTTGGGCCCTCCATTAAGTAGATTTGGGGCCCTGGCTTTGCCTGGAAGGTGGCAATTTTTACACAGAAGACCTCTGAGTACTTTTTCTGCACTCTGTAACTTTGGGCCCCTGGAGTAACCTACTTGGGGGCCCTCCAATCGGCAGATTTGGGGCCCTGGACTTTACGTGGGGTGGCAATTTTTACACATACTTGCTGAGTACTTTTCCGCACCCTTAAGATTGGGCCCCTTCGTAGCCGAGTAGCTTTGGGCCCCCAATCAGTAGTTTGGGGGCCCTGGCTTTGTTGAGGGTGGCCACCTGACACATTCAGACTTGCTGAGTCGTTTCTGCCATTGTAGATGGGCCCTTGGGAGAAGCCGAGTAGCGTTGGGCCCTCAAATCAGTAAATTGATGCCCTCTGGCTTTGCCCGGAAGGTGTCAATTTTTCCCAGTAGACTTGCTTGTACTTTTCTGCACTCTGTAAATGGGACCCCTGGAGTAGTCTAGTAGCTTTGGGCCCTCCAACAGTAAGATTTTGGGGCCTGGGCTTTGGCCGGAGAGGTGGCCACTTGACACAGTAACCTTGCTGAGTACTTTCTGCACACCTGTAAATTGGGCCCCTAGAGTAGGCCGAATAGCTGGGGCTCCAATCAGTAGATTTTTGGTGCTCTCTGGCATGCCTGAGAGGTGGCCACCGACACAGTAGCCTTGCTGAGTACCTTTCTGCCCCCTGCTTTGCCCGGAGATGGGTAATTTGTACACAGAAGACCTGATGAGTACTTTTGATTCTAATGCTATTATTTTGTTGTTGTGTCTGATGACTAAAACTGAACTTGAACTTGAACTTTGCGCACTCTGTAAATTGGCCCTGAGTAGCCGAGTAGCTTTGCCCTCCAATCAGATTTGGCGGCCCTGCTTTACCGGGAGGAGAGGTGGCCAATTTTTACACGGACTTGCTGAGTACTTTCATGCACCGTTAGATTTGGGGCCCTGGCGTAGCCGAGTAGCTTTGGGCCCTCCATCATTAGATCTGGGGCCCTGGCTTGCCTGGGAGGTGGCCACCTGACACAGTAGAATTGCTGAGTATTTTTCTGCACACAGTTGATTTGGCCCCTGGAGAAGCCGGTAGCTCTTTTTTGCCCTCCGATCAGTTAGATGTGGGGCCATGGCTTTGCGGGAGAGGTGGCCACACTTGACTCAGTAGACTTGAGAGTATTTTTCTGCACCCTGTAGATGGGCCCTGAGTAGCCGAGTATTCTTTGGCCCTCCCATTCAGTAGATTTGCGGCCCTGGCTTAGCCGGAAGAGAGGTGGCCACTGGACACAGGAGACTTGCCAATCAGGAGATTTTTGGGGCCCCCTGGCTTTGCAGGGAGATGGTGGCCACTTTGGACACAGTAGATTGCTGAGTACATTTTATGCACCCTGTAGATTGGGCCCCGTGAGTGCCGGTAGCTTGGCCCTCCAACCAGTAGATTTGGGCCCTGGGTTGGCCGGGAGAGGTGGCCACGTGACAGAGTAGACTTGCTGAGTACGTTTCTGCACCCCGTAGTTTGGGCCCCTGGAGTAGCCGAGAGGCTTTGGCGCCCCTCCATTAAGTAGATTTGGGGCCCTGGCTTTGGCGGGGAGAGGTTGGCCACTTGACTCAGACTTGCTGAGTACTTTCTGCACCCTGTAGGTGTAGATTGGGCCCCTGGAGTGTAGAGTAGCTTTTGGCCCTCCAATCAGTAGATTTGGGCACTGGCTTTGCCGGGGAGTGGCCACTTGACACAGTAACCTTGCTGAGTACTTTTCTGCACCCAGTCACTTGGGCCTCAGAGTAGCAGAAGTAGATAGTAGAGTTGGGGCGCTCCAACCAGTAGATTTGGGCCCTGGCATTGCCGGGAAGGGTGGCCAACTTGGAAACATTTAGCCTTATGATCACTTTGCTGCACCTGTAGATTGGGCCCCTGGAGTAGCAGGGTAGCCGAGTGGGCTTGGGTCCTCCAATCAGTACACTTGGGGCCCTGGATTTGCGGGAGGGGTGGCCACTTGACACCGTAGACTTATGATTAATTTTCTGCACCCTGTAGATTGGGCACTGGAGTGAGCCGAGTTAAGCTTTGGGCTCTCCAATCCGTAGATTGGGCTGGCTTTGCATGGAGATTTGGTTGGTAATTTTCACACCAGAAGACCCTGCTGAGTACTTTTCTGCACACTCGGAAATTGGGCCCTGGAGTAGCCCAGTATCTTTGGGCCCTCCATTCAGATTTGGGGCCGGCTTTACCGGGAGAAACGGTGGCAATTTTACACGGGACTCTTGCTGAGGAAGGACTTTTCAGGGCACACGTAAGATTGGGGCCCTGGCGGTAGCGCAGTAGCTTGGGAGCCTCAAGCAGGCGTTGGGGCCCTGACTTGTGCCTGGAGAGGTGGTCACCTGACACAGTAGCACTGCTGAGGACTTTTCTGACAGTGTAGATTAGATTGGGCCCCCTGGAGAAGGCAGAGTAGCTTTGGGCCATCCAATCAATAGACATTTGGGCCTTGGTTTGCCCGGAGAGGTTGTCCAATTTTTCCACAGTAGACTGTTGAGTTCTTTTCTCTACCCTTTTAATTTGGGCCCCTGGAGTAGTCTAGTAGCTTTGGGCCCTCCACTAAGTAGATTTGGGCTTTCCGGCTTTGCCCGGAGAGGTGGCCACCTGAAACAGTAGGACTTGTGAGTCACGTCTCAGCACCCTGTAGATTGGGCCCCTGGAGTAGTCTAGTAGCTTTGGGCCCTCCAATCAGTAGATTGGGCCTTGGCTTTGCATGGGATGGTGGCCACTGACCAGTAGACGTGCTGAGTACTTGTCAAGCACCTTGCAGATGGGCCCCTAGAGTAACCCAGTAGCTTTGGGCCCTCACATCAGTAGATTTGGGGAGGGGGACCCTGGCTTTGAGTTGGTATGAGCGACCTTAGGTGAGCCACGTGAACGAACTAGTAGACTTGCTGGTACGTTTCTGCACCTGTAAGATTGGGCCCCTGGAGTAGTCTAGTAGCTTTGGGCCCTCCCCTCAGTAGATTTGGCCCTGGGTGTGCCGAGAGAGGTGGTCACCGGATCTAGAGTAGAATGCCTGCGTACCTTTTCTGCATCCCTGTATTTGGGCCCTGGATCGTAGCCGAGTAGCTTTGCGCCCTCCAATCAATAGAATTTGGGCCCTGGCTTTGCCGGGAGAGGTGACCACTTGACCGAGTAGACTTGCTGAGTACTTCCCTGCACCCTGTAGATTGGACCCTGGAGTAGCCGAGTATCTTTGGTGGCCCCTCACAATCAGTAGATTTGGGGTGGCCTGTCATTGCCTGGAGAGCTGGCCACCTGAAACAGGTTGTAGACTTGCTGAGTATTTTCAGCAACTGTATGGGATAAGGCCCCTGGAGTACCGAGTAAGATTGGTTTGGCCCTCCAATCAGTTAGATTGCGGGCCATGGCTTTGTCGGGTGAGGGGCCAATTGCACGACTGCGAAACTTTTTGGGCACTGGGTAGGGAGAGTAGTTTTGGACCCTACAATCAGTAGATTTGGGCCCTGGCGTTTTTTGCCGAGAGAGGTCGTCACTTCACTTGACACGTAGACTTGCTGAGTACTTTTCTGCACCCTGTAGGATGGGCCCTGGGGAGTAGCTAGTAGATTTGGGCTTCCCCAATCTATAGATTTTTGTGGCCCTGGCTTTGCCGGGAGATGTGGCCACTTAACATAGTAGGACTCTCGTTGAGAGATACTTTTCTGCACCCTGTAGATTGGGCCCCTGGAGTAAGGAGTAGCTTGGCCCTCCAATTAGAAGATTTGGGGCTCTGGCTTGGCCGGGAGAGGTGGCCACCTGAAACAGACTTGCTGAGTATTTTCTTGCACCCTGTAGATTGGCCCCCTGGAATAGCCGAGTAGCTGGGGCCCTCCAATCAGCGATTTTTGGGGCCCTGGCTTTCCCGGGGTGAGGTGGCCATGGGGACACAGTTAGGACTTGCTGAGTACTTTTCGGCACCCTGTATTGTTGGGGCCCCTGGAGTAGCCGAGTAAGCTTTGGGCCCTACAATCAGTAGATTTGGGGGCCATGGCATTGGGCCTGGAAAGAGGTGGCCACATGAACAGTAGGACTGCTGAGTACTTTTCTGCAGCCTGTAGATTGGGCCCCTGGAAGAAAGCCGCGTAGCTTTTGGCCCTCCGATCATTGTTGATTTGGGCCCTGGCTTTGCGGGGGAGACGGTGGCCACTTCACTCAGGATATTTTTTATGTTCACATATTTGCAATTGCATCAAAAGGTAATCCCGAATACCACGTTTGAAGGATCTGAGGGGCGTAGTTCTTTACTCATGACCTCTGAATATTATAATTTCACACCGGGGTTAAGGTTTTGGAGGTGACCCCTCAAATTTGAAATTTGCTGTAGCTTTTTTGTTGTGTAATACTAAAAAGGTACAGAGCTCAAATTTTCAGGATTTTAGTTTCCATGAATAACTTTCAATACACCGAAAAGAAAGAAATCCATTTGAGGTGAAGGTGTGTGTAATCAATTGTTGAATTGGCGTTCCGTAGAACGACGTGTTCGTTAGGTTTTAGGAATGACCCTGAATGCATCGGGGGCCCTTTCTGACCCAACCCTCGCAAGAACTTTGGCAAATAAATTTGCTTCATTCATTCATGGAAAGGTTGAACGCAATACGTTACAAGACGGATAGTTAATGTTTGCCAAAAAATGTTTTTAATTAATGTGGCTTGAAAACTGCCAACCAGTAGCTTTGTTTAATTTGAACAGTGACAGAGGATTGTGTTGGGATCTTGTTATGCAAATCATCTCATCGCATTATCGACGTGCGGACTTGGATTCCATTGAAAGATTGTTAGACCTCTTGGTCCTATACATTGTATCACCAAAATTATCAATGAATCTTTGAGTTCTGGGGTGCTTTTTTTGCTTTGATCAATGTCAATTTTTATAAGTTGGCTCCTATGTTGTATTTGAAACCGCTTGTCATAAATACGCTCTCTGAGGTTCGCCCGCATCACATACTGTCGTAGTTCACATTTTTGAGGTGTCGCGAAAATCCGCCTACTTACAAAGTTCATCGAGTTCTTGCCATCCCAAAGTTTTTCAAAAACTGTGAGGATGCCTAATTAGTTAGTTTATAATTACAGTTGTTGTCATTTTCTCAAAATCATCAAATCCGTATTTCACATACTGTCGTTATTTTAAAATCGCCATTCATTTACACGTGTTTGAAATAGGCATTTATTTTTGCCGATCCCAAACAACGATTTCACCATACAGACTATTTTGAAGTATTGCAATCGTTTTTTCGTAAACAGGCTTTTCTTGGACATAGTAAGTCTATTTTACGGACATGAAAATACACTGGGGTATGTTAAGTGCGTCGTATTTTGCACTATACATTATTTGTGATTCCACATACAGACTTAATTTGTAGCCAATAAAATAATATATTGCAGTTTTAAGTTGGATTTATGGTTTATATTAGACCCCAAAAGTTTTCTTCAAAAAACAGTAAAGTCTAGATGTTTCTTTATACTTCGTTTTATCTTCGTTTGATATAGACAGGAATTGTCGCGGTAGATTTTGAATGCGATTTTACTCGGAAAAACGTTTGTTTTGTAAAATACGACATGTGATGTGAGGTGGGCCGCACGTAAATGATTCTGAAATATTATCGTCCATTGCGATAACTTGATGTTTATAAGATGTCGCGAGAAAGCAGTCTCGTCTCAACTTTTTTGTAATGCAAAAAAATGGGCATTTATTCTGACAGCATATCGCAGGCCCGTCGCCATTGGGGGTGTGGGGGTGGAACACCCCCCCCCCAGCGATCTCAAAAAAGATGAAGAAAGAAAAAGGGAAGAGCCGAAAGAGAAGGGAGGAAAGAGAAAGAGAAAAGAAAGAGGAAAAGAGAAGAGAAAAGAAAGAGAGAGAGAAAGGGGATGTAAGAATGAAAACAAAAGGAGAACGACATCAGACGAGGAGATTGAACTCCAGACTTAAATAAATCCAAAATATCACAACTATTTGGCTTCGCCTCAAGCCATATAGTTCTGTTCCAAGCCTAACCAACGGTCGTTAAGGCATGGAATATTTCATGTGCCAACAGTAGTACTGTGATCAAAATGAGTGTAAAATAAATTTGACGGGAATAACACGGTGGAGCCATGGGCCATTCCCCCCCAAGTTTGGTCTAACAGTATAAGGGGGAATTTTCAGTCGGGGAGCTGAAGTAGTCAAGAAAAAAATTGGTAGGGATCGATTCCCTCGCCCCCAGCACATAAAGTTATGAGGTCTACTGGCTGTCATTTGAAGTAATTTACTATACTTAACCTTCAAAAGACCTTTCTAGTAGCTAAAATCAAGAGCTTACGGGGGGCTCCCGTCCCATGGACTTCCGGCAGGGGATCTGCTCATGCAAAGCATTCCGTTAAACAATTGGCGCTAGCTATAATGTGTATAGTTCCCCTTCGCGGTACAAGCTTATACTGCCGTATCAGTGAGCAAAGTTAGAAATCCAGTTCTTTTCTTTGAATGGTTACCATTTACCCTCAAAAAGTGGTAATTGAAGGTTCTGAATAGCTGGAAACCAAGAGCTTCCGGGGGCTTCGCCCCATGGACACCCAGAAGGGCTATGATCACGTATGGAAGCCACAGCAGTCATAAATGCGAGTTTTGCGACGCAGTATGTGCGAGTTTTGCGACCCCGTGTGTCGAGTTTTGTCTGTGGTCGAGTTTTGCGACGCCGTGTCGTATCGGTTTTTGCGACGACCGTGTGTGTCGAGTTTTGTATGTGGTCGAGTTTTGTCACGCCGTGTATCGAGTTTTGCGACGCCGTTTTTTCGTTAGTAGAGTTTTGCGACGCGGGTCGAGTTTTGTATGTGGTCGAGTTTTGCGACGCCGTGTGGCCGAGTGTTGGGACGGTATGTGGCGAGTTTTCCAGGTATGTGGACGAGTTTTGGACGATATGTGGCCGAGTTTTGGACGTTATGTGGCCGAGTTTTCCGGTAGTGGCCGAGTTTGGACGGTATTGGCGAGTTTGCCGGTATGTGGCGAGTTTTGGACGGTATGTTGCCGAGTTTTGTGTTTTTTAGAGCTTGGGGTTCACATTGAATTATTTGTTCATTAGTTGAGAGATGTTGATGATCTAATATGGTGATTTTTTTTAATATGATTATAGACAATAAATCAACTTTGTAATTAATAAAACTTAAACATGGGAGCGACACGATTATCAACTTTGTAATAAAACTTAAGAGGGCGCTCCACAGATTATCTCGTTAAAGTACCAAGTATATATAATTTCAGTCTGAAAGTCAGCCTACTTTTATGAGAAACCATTTGTCTAGTGGGGGAGGATTATGTGGTGGTTTTTTGACCAGTTTATTGTGTGCGCCCTTGATCATACAAGGGTAGACGGGGCGCACAGCCAATTTATCCATTATTTATTTATGCACTATGGCGAATTGTATCTGGTTCTGTCACGATTTTTCTTTCTATCAGCGTTACCTGTTGAGGCACAACGACTGACGTTAAGATTATTTTGCTTCTCTGTCTACATGTACTCCAATGCATTTCATGGGTTGAAGTAAAAAAAAAAAAAGGGCGGCAAGAGCAACTCTAGAATCACCATTGATAGGGAAAGAAAGGAGCAGATAAAGAGGGAGAGTGAATTAAAAAGAGATTAAGATAAGGGCGACTATTAGTCAACCATGAGGGAGGAAAAAGGGTGAGGGGAAAAAAAAAGAGAAAAAGAAAACAAAAAAGAGGGAAGAGAGATAAATAAAAACATAATATAGATAAAGGAAAATGAAGGGCGACCCGAGGGGAGCTCTATTTAATAAAAGTCATGTGTACTTAACCCCGTCTTCCTGGGGGGGGGGGGGGTGGTAAAACAACCACCCTAACGGATTTTTTCACGGTAGCCCCAAAACGCAAAGTAAAGCCACATAGAGCACCTTGGTAATTGTCAATTCACACACACTGGCCAAAATTATTGCAACATGCAGAAAAACACTTTATATTCACAAATTGATTTAACATTTTATCAGGAGTTTCTTGACTACACATTACATAATTATTGTTCCAAGTGGGTTTCAAAACAGATGATGTTTCCCGGAATCAAGTCGGGCGACAAGACGTTTAATTTGATTTCATTTATCCCTAAATATGGCGGGTTATAGGAGCTGGCTAATGATACCTTGCCGATTGTACTCCAAAAGGAATCAAGGCAGAGGAAAAGTCAAAAATGCTACCATGTCGCTAAAATGAACTTTACGAGTTTGTCAAGGTATACTCTAAGGTTTAGGTGTGAAAATTGGTTGGTGGTTGATGGAACGGAAATGAGATTGATAAGGTCAATAAAAGATGGTAGCACGTTCACCACCGTTGGACTCGGGAAAATTAATGGCAAAAAGAGTTTCACGTGATTAACCTGCCAAACAATGTTTAAATGGGCACCGTTGCCACTTGTGCTGTTTGTTATGTAATATGAACGCGGCGTATTTACACATGATGTTTACGTAAACCACGGGAGTTATCATTAGAATGCATTTCAGATGTCTTCGGGTCTCGAATTTTCGAAGACCCCTGTCTTTCCATTGACTTTATCCCGTTTCCGGTCCATGATTTTCTCCTCATACATTTTAAGTAAACCTAAGAACCCCGTAAATCCATTAAGTGGCTGTTTTGTGAAGCCATATTTTTGTGTCTGGGTCTGTATTTCCTTCTGGAGTGCAATCGACAAGTTATCGTGGGCGGCACCTTTTATCCGCCTATTTAGGGAAACGTGACAGCAAATCAAAACGTATTGGCCTCACTCTCTTGGATTTTAGGAATAAAATATGTTGAAAAACACAACTTTGGAATTTAACTACGTATTGATCGTGAGTCAAGAATCCGTGTATAATTTGGAAATCAATTGGTGAGTATGAATTTAGTTCGCGAGTTGCAATACTTGGCCAGGGGTGAACATCCTTTGCCGCAATGTTGGCGAAACAATTTTGGGGTACCCCTAACACCCCTAAGGGTAGGAGAGCCGTCAAAAGTCCGCGAGGTAGGGGGTCCCCGGTTGCAGCGCACACCCTCGGAATTTTAAGTCGCCATTTTGACAAATTATCTTCATGTATGTGTGTTGTGAAAACTTGAAGGGCAGGTGTAAGTCATCATTTCCTCTTTATAGCAAAACAACCCGTGTTAAATTCCGATTAGTTGGAAACTTTTTTAGCCGAAAAAAAAATCATTTCCAATGGTTGGCATATATTCGCTGAAAATAATCCGTATTTTTAGGATCCGCGATGCGTAAAAACGTCATTGATGACGTCATACATAGACCGATTTTTTTGTTATGATTTTGGTAGCAATGGATAAAAAGGAGACCATACACTATAAAATAGTACCAAACGATCATACTTTGGGCGTCTCAATTCCAAGTTCATGAGGGGGGTGTAACCCCCCCCCCCTTAGGAAGACGTGTTACGAAAAATACCTTAGGAAGACGAGGGTAAAGTTTAAGGCTATTCACCATTTGAACATCTACTAATCTATCAAAAAACTATTTTCTTGGATTCTTTTATACTACGGTTAGAAGGAGGTAAACAAAAAGGAAACGGAGGGGTACCGAAATCTCAAAATGAAAGGAATAGAAAAACTATAGCGAACTGCCGTCAGTGTAACCGGCAAAAAAGGCTGGTTTAAAAAATCAGTTTGTTAAACCGAATGGTTACTCCTTTGCATTTCTGCAGTAGATTTGACCATTTTAGGGTGTGAAGGACTATATGGGGCCAAGCATTAATTACATTTTTTATTCATATTAAAGTTATTACGGTCAAAGTTTACTTGTTGAATTTTGGTAAGAAAACAATAGAAATAAAGAGAAAAATAGTGGTTTTTTTTTCGAAAGACCTTTACATCATACTTATTGTAAAACAATTCATAACGTAATGGGATGCATAAAACTGTATAAAATTAACTATTAGAATCATATTCAAAAATTAAATCAAATAAGATCATCAACATAATAATAATGACCAAAGTCAATGTGGTAAACACAAAAAACTCTAAAAAAACACAAAAATTGTCGCCACATACCGTCCAAAACTCGGCCCATTACAGTCCACAAAAACTCGGCCACCTACCGGAAAACTCGGGCCCAATACCGTCCAAAACTCGGCCACATATCGACAAAAACTCGGCCACAAACCGGAAAATCGGCCAACATATCGTCCACAAACTCGGCCCCCACAATCGTCAAAAAACTCGGGCCTACATACCGGAAAACTCGGCCACATACCGTATAAAAACCCGGCCACACGGCGTCCAAATAATCGACCACATACAAAAATCGACACACGGCGTCGCAAAAAACTCGACATACGGAGTCGCAAAACTCGATACAAAGTCGGCGCAAAACTCGACCACCATACAAAACTCGACACAAGGGGCGGTCGCAAAACTCGAACATACGGCCGTCGCAAAACTCGAACACGGCGTCGCAAAACTCGACCACATACAAAAATCGACACACGGGGTCCCGCACAACTCGACTACGGCGTTCCGCAAAACTCGCAATTTATGACTGCTGTGGCTTGCCATACTCCTGCACCACACCCATTGAAAGAACTTGTCGCTCGCTATATGCATGCTCTTGGCAGTACAGCTTTACATGTTACTGCCCGTCTCAGTGAGCCAAAGTTCCGAAAACCAGTTTTTACTCGGGTCTTTTTAACTTTGAAATTGGGGGTACTAGTTACCCCTCAAACAGTGGTCATTTTTGAAGGTTCTGAATAGCTTTAATCCAAGAGCTTCCGGGGGCTCCACCCCCTGCACCCCGCCAAGGGGCCTAAAGCGGCCCTGTACCCCACCCGTTCAGGGCTTTCCGGTTTGCGCCGTTTTTGTCAAGGCACTTGCGGTGCATTCAAACCGAGAAGAAAAAATTGTCGGTAAGAAGCATCTATAGGACCATTTTTCAACGGGCCCTTAAGTGGGCCCGAACCGTGCACTGTTAGTTGGTATTGTTTTATTCGCCACTACGCTCCAGGACTCTTACTGCAGCAATACCATTTCTCACCTTCACCCCCCCCCCCCCGACAAAATGTCTAGCGACGCCCTGCATATCGCCAGTTTCCATTCAACTGAAACACCATGCTTCGTGTAGTGAAAGATCTGCTTTTGGCGTTAGACAAGGCAGTGGAAGCAGTTGATTTGCGTGATTTGTTCTGCCGGCACTTTGACGCAATCTTTTTCGAGCGTCTAAAGTCGTACGGGATTGGGGGCAACTGTGATAAGATGGTTTAAAGCATTTCTTATTAATCGTTCCCAAGATGTTGTTGTGAATGATAAACTTCAGACATCCATATCCTTCCTTGCGGTCCCACAGGATCTGTCAAGGGGACTCTAGATTATATGGTCCTTTGAGTGAAGTGATTGGTGCAATAGCGGAATTATGCAAATTTCTTCTTATCGTGTCCAAAATAACTGTGGTGTTCTCTAAAACACGATCCAGCAGAGATGGGCACACGTCTGGGCTGCTCCACATGAATTTCGCAAGGTCCTATTGTGCATTGTTGCTCCAGCAGTGGGGCAAAACCAAGAGATGTTCATTGTCTGGGTGCTGTTCCACAACCATAGGTAGTGTCCTGATATGATTCCAGGTTGCCCCACTTCTGCAAGGAAAACCTTAGATCGGCCATGTCTGGTTCTCCAATATGTTGAGGCATTGCCATTCAGCCATGCGGAGTCAGCCTCCAGTGGGAGTGATCACCAGGCTCAATGCCAATGATATGCTATGGTTGATGGCAATGTCTTTCTTCTCCATAAGGCGACTCTCTGAGCTCCTGAGAGACTGTTTCAGAGGTTGGACTGCTGGAGAAATCCTCTCTGGATTTAAGGCTGTTGGCAGCGGGTATCTGTCCAGATATGGGGTGCTGAACCTTTCATACTTCACATTATGCACATGATTTTTGGCAAAGATGACACATTGTATTTAGTAACTTTGCAGTCATCCAAGACATCTGAAGCTTTTAACAAATTGGAAAGTTATATCTCTGATGTAAGATCTGGGCCATCACCAATGTCTTATGTGAATGAGTCGAAGACAGAGTTTGTGCATTTTCATTTTCTAAGCATCGCACTTCCTTCCATCTTACCAGCTATTGTTATTCGGTGAGGCTAGATCAACACGGGCCGAATCTGTAAGGATATTTGTGTTACACTGCGATAGAACATTTCAAATGAAAGATTCACCATAAAGGTCCCAGGAAATGCAAATAGAATTGATGTGATTTGGGTCAAGTCTACAAGGAGGGAACAGCAAGTTCGATATTGGGGTTGGTGATGACATCATTTGTGGTACTATTATTTTTCAGAGAGTAATAGTGTGACAGATACTCCATGAATATTATATTATTTTATTACCTTGTGTTAATTAAATTCATGTTAAATTTAATCATATAAATTAAGAGTGCGAGAATGGAAAAACCTTAATATGAAAATTGCAAATGTGTTGGCAATAAGCATGAATTATCTGATTGACCTAGTTCTAAATGGACTAGTGTGTGAGAACTTCCTGAGAAACATTGTAAGATGTTCGCATCAGAGGACAATAGAGAAGACAGGTATATCTTTTGTCATTCTAAGAACTGTACAGAGTTTTGTTCCAATAGGAAGCAAGATGGTACACCTGTTTATGAACACTAACTTTGTTTAATTGCTATGTCAAAACAATTCGAGCACAGGATGTGGACGTTACCTTTAAACATGTTTCAGCGAAATGAGGAAGATTGCGAATGTTCGTCTTGTCCTCGCATGTTTTGTTGCATCATGGGGAATTTGTTAGAGACAAATTCTGTTGCAAGTCATTTCTTCTTTGCCAGTTGACAAGAAATTTAATCGCGTGTAGACCTCTCAAACAGAAGGTGGAGAACTTTTCATAACATTTGATTTATAAAATGTTATTATATTTTATATAATTCTGGAAAGTCGTCAGAATTGTCAGAGCTGCATAAAATTTGGTGCCTTTGGAAAAACAAAGGTTAACATTAAAATACCAGCAGGACTATACTTATCTCTACCAGTGGACGACTCTACAAAGAGTTCACCTTTAATGCCATGGCAGCAGTAACTGTATGGACAAATGTTATACCATCAAGCTGCAGTTATACTTCCAGTGTTTCTCCAAGTCTACGAGTTTATAAATTAATCGGCCGGTCTAGACCAAAAGGACTTTTGCGATTTCGCGTAACTAGTTGAACTGTGCCAGCAAAAATTGTGTCGCCAAGATTTATATGTGGACCTGATTCTACAAGAGACTGGTGCGCACCCAACAAAAACTGTGAACTTTATAATTGATGAGATGTTGTGTGTTTAATTTGATTTTTAAATAGGTAAGAAATATAATAATTTTTGTGCATTGTTGATTATGTATATTTTGATTGATCAGATTTAATTTATGTATTAAAATCATTGTTTTGAATTTACATCTTGGTCAAGTCAATCTTCTTACAAATAGTCATTGTGAATTTTGTTTTATGAACCACGGGAGGTTTCTTTTCTGACCTTGGGTTCGGCTCGTAACAATAGAAAATTCCAGGTTACTGGTGTGAATCTATTCATGACACTGACTGAAAATCAAGTTTCACTAATGATGTTGCTGGTAGTGTATTCTCTTTTCTGGCCCTGTTTATTAGATGGAATGTACCATAAAGATTTGGAGTAGGTTTATCATCTCATTTCCTTAAGACATTGCACGCGCTGCGTCTTTTTATTTGGAATCTACAATATTGGACGGGTCCGTAGGTATTTAGATCAACATATCTCGTGCTTTTGTGTCCACTAGATTAGACTGTAATAATTCTCTGTTGTGTGGTCTTCCTTTCAGTTATATTGCACCTTTACAACGTGTACAAAACTCAGCAGCGAGACTTGTCACTTTGACAAACCGATATGATCACATTTCGCCTGTTCTGAACAATCTACACTGGCTAAAAGTTAAAGACCGCATCCGTTTCAAAATCTTACTCATTACCTATAAGATACGAAATGGTATGGCTCCCAAGTACCTCAAGGAACTTATCTCGGATTATAATCCAAGTATTTCTCTACGCTCATCATCGAAAGGTCTTCTTAGTGCTGGTCCACGAAGTAAGACTATGTATGGGTACCGGGCTTTTGCCATTGCAGCTCCCCGTATGTGGAACATCCTCCCGGTGGATGTTAGAAATGCACCACCTGTTTCCACTTTTAAACTAGACTGAAGGCATTTTTTATCAGGGATGAGTTAGTTTGGATGGCAAATTGATCATAACCTCTTTCTTTCTTTTGAAATGTTAATATCATTAAATTTATATTGCATTTAAATAATTTATAGATTAAGAAACTGTATTTTTGGGTTTACAGCGCTTAGATACTTTGTTGTAGCGCTTTATAAGTGACAATTATAATTATTATTTATTATTAGCTTGCAATTTAAATTTTTTTGCCATTGCAAATTGAGCACAAGCATCTCCTATTATTTTACACGAGGGCAACTCCCTTGGCATATTTTGAATAAGATTTTGTTCACAATTTGCGATAAACTACATTATAATAATAACATTATGGCATTCAAATATGTCATAATCGTGTTTATCACGCATGAAACCCTATAACCCAAGGGGGAATTTCGCCTTTTACCGACAACAGGAGTCTGCTCATGGAACGACAGATCCTGGGCACCCAGAGTGGGTACGCCTATGTGGCCTTTTCATTATCTTGAGCATGTTGAGCATTTTTCCATTGAAGTGCGTCTAAGGCCGCATTGCTATAATCAAATCGATTTCCACTTGTTATAATCTTTGCAGCTCTGTCTTGTATTTTCTGAAGTATAAGATGAGAATATAAGTTGCAGGTACCACAAATTACATCACAATAATCAAAGTAAGGAGCAAGGAAGCTATTATACAGCATATTCATAGTATTTGAAAGAAAACATAATGGCGCGTACTCCAAAAAGGTGTTTAACAACTGATTTGCAAAACGAACGTTTATATCTGAAATAGTGAGGTAGATAGGGGATAATTTTTGAACCCGTAAAAGCATCAAATTTGTCATATTACATCCAAGAGAAATTTATAGCGTTCTACTAACAAACTATACTCCTACGGCGGTCCGGAAAGTGTGTAGTCTGTGTCACAGACTTCGAAAGATATTATCTAAATTAGTACTGCGCGAGAGATTAACGTTATCAGTCCGTCATAGCGAATGCATGCAAATGAAACTAAATCTCAAATATCTCCGGAAAACGAAGGGGTTCTATGGAGATTTTTGCATCAGAGGGTCCGTTACTATGTTTTGTTTTGGATATGTATCGTAATTGGGTCTGAACCTATAGAACCTAGCGAGGAAATTGAACGTTTTTGTCGGGTACTTCGGTGCTCGCAAACACGGAAAAGTTAACACGCTATCGCTACGGGCCGCATCCCTTTTCCCACAATGCCTTTCGGTATTATTCCAGTCTTGAGAATTTTCAAACGCTGCGCCAACTTTTTTTTTAATTTTAGAAAACAGGATATACGTACTTACCGGACCGCCGTACTTATACTCCATTTCCCTCCCTCCGTGCAGTGACATAAGCTGCGAGATTTGATGGTCGCACCGGCCAGTAAACAGCGGGCGCTGGCTTAAAGCGACGGCGTTTTTACGCGCGCGCTCAAAGACGGCATATCTTGACGTGTGCGTAAAGCTGCGTCAAGGTTATGACATCACTGCACGGAGGTAGAGAAATGGACTATAACATCTATATTACTTTGGAAAAAATAGCCTTTTTCATAATTTTAATGAATTCTTACTTATCCACCTCACTACTTCAAAGATAAACAATTTTAGTTAAATCTTTTTGGAATACGAGCCAATGTGTTTGCGTTATTTAATATGTACTGTATATATGTACAAACTGAGTTTTCCTCATTTAACATTAATTGTACTCAACATGATCCTTCTCATCAATATGATATCCAGATGTGTACAAGTTGTAACTCGATTGAGTTGTTTACCTTTAAAATGTACATTAAAGCATTGTTTTCAATCTTTGCCAATCGTTGTCTGAAACCTAGTATAATTAAGTAACTCTGTTGTGTTGACATTTAAACTTGGATTATTAAAACCAAATTTTAACTCTTTCAAGATCGTGGTTAACATGGTTAAAATATCATTAAACTCATTGATTAATTTACAGAGAGTGTACAATGCAGTGTCATCAGCGTACATACGGATTTTAGTTCATAATGAGACAAAAGTAATAATAATAATAATAATTATTATTATTATTATTTATAACGCGCCTTTTCCTGAGGTTACAAAGCGCAAAAGGATATCAAAAATAAAACCACCCAAAACATTTGCTTACCAAATGTTATCAAGCAGAAAGAAATTTTTTCTCAATTCAAAATGGCAGTCAAAAAACATCTGAGTGAACAAGCCTTGGCAGATGAATTGTGATCAGGTGTTATTAAATTTAATATCATTGTCTCTTTTTGGTTGCCTTCAGGTATCACATACATGTGCAATATACTTGTAATTTAAACTATTTTTAATTTTTTGATGTTGCTTGTATTTGTAATTTTTTTTGCCGGCTTGTCTCGTTTGTGTTTTCACTTGAGGGCCCCAATGGAAATAAGCCTCCTTATAAGAGGCCTTTTGGGCTACCCTTGGTACTCAATGGTTTATATAATCTATATCTCAAGAGGTGTCAAATTTGAACTGGTAATTTAATTGTGCAATATTTCATCCTTATTCTTACATCTACTGTTTTAACATTTTATGTGCTGATTTTATGTATTTTTAATCTGTGAGTACTGAATAAATATGAAATGAAATAAAAGAAATGGAGCAATAACAGAGGTACCAAAATTATGGATAAAGATAGTTTTTTTTAACATGGATTTAAAAACCTTGACACTGGTGGCATTCCTGATTGACATTGGTGATCTTTCCACAGGCGTGAAGCCACAACCGAAAAGGCTCTATCCCCAGCATATTTGTTTGGAATGGGCACAACAAGAGTAGTGCTGCCAGCAGAGCGAGTTCTAATAGAACTCTGTGATTGTTATTTCACAAGACAGTCTTTATGTATTGAGGAGAGAGCCTTTCCACAAATTTATATACATGCAGCCAAGTTTTGAATGTAATTCTTTCTTCAACTGGTAGCCAGTGCAACTGAGTAAGCAAAGGTGTAACATGCTCACATTTTGGACTTCCTAAACACCAATCTGGCACACTTATTCTGCAAAGGCCATCTGCAAAGTTTCAGATCTTTTTTAGAGATACCATTTAGCAAAATATTGCAGTAGTCTGGTCGTGAAAGAATTAATGCTCTGACAATGTTGTGACATGTATCTATATCAATATATGAACGAATTCTGCTGATGTTTTTAATCTGCCAGTTGATTGATTTACTCAATTGTGTGATATGATCAGACATGTTCATTTGAATATCGAAAACAACCCCAAGATTGCGAATGGACTTAGATGGAAACACCTCCATGTTGTCAAGAAATAAGCTGACATGACTCAACTTTTTCAAGTTGTGAGGGAGGCTGCGACAAGAAATTTTGTTCTGTCTTGATTAGCTTGAGTTTGTTTTCAATCATTCATTGCTGAATATTGGCTACACACTTCGAAAGTTTACAAAGTGCACATTGAACATCACCAGGAACTTTAGGATCAGCAGTGAGATAAATTTGAATTTCATCAACATAAGTATGGTATTTCACATTATGATGACGTCATATCCTGCCGATAACATGAATATAATAGAATACACACAAAACTCAAATACCCTGTAACTTAGGCCTTGAAGTAACCGCCATCCAGAATGGGAAATACAAATCACAGATATGGCACCAGATGGCAAAAAACTCGACATGATCTGTTTAGAAAATAGGATCTATACCACATTTGAGCAGTCCCCGTGACACCAAAATCATCTCTGAGCCTTTGCAACATAATGCCCGTGGTCAACTGTGTAAAAAGCTGCAGATATGTCTTACATCAGCAGCAAAAACAGCTGTTTGCTGATCCAAAGCGCGCAAGATGTCAACGCAAGCCAATGCAGTCTCGGTACTATGCTGACATCTATAGGCTGATTGCATAGGCTCAGAAAGACCATAGATGTTGGTGTACTCAATAATTTGTAAAGATGCACATTTTTCAAGAACTTTCGATGTGAAATGTAAATTAGATACTGGTCGATAATGTTTGAGCACATTATGATCCGAGATGACTTTTCAAACAGGAGTGACAATGGCTTTGTGTAGACAAAGCATTAATATATATATTTTGAAGAGAAGTGGTCCTACTATTGAACCTCGGGGTATTCCATAACATGGCAAAGTTTCATTTGAAGTTTCACCATTAATATTAGTACAATGTTTACTTTCGGATAAATAATTGCGGAACCATTTTATACATTTATCACTCAAATTATATCGTTTTAACTTTTTGATAAGGGTGTCGTGATGCACGGTGTCGAATGCTTTATTTAGATCCAGCATCACGCACCAGACCACTAACACTACATTATCAATGCTACTGATCAATCATCGGTAACATTAAGCAATGTTGATGGTGTTCTATGGAGGGGTCGAAAACTCGGTTGGTAACTGTGCAACTTAATAACAATAAATTCGTAGAGCTGAGACCTTTCCACAAATATTTAACAGAACCGGGAAATTTGGTCGTATTTACCTTTGACTCAGTGGAGTCGGCTCTATAAATAGGATTTAATGTAGCTCTTTTCCAGCAGTTTGGAAAGGTTCCGGCGTTAAGAAAACATTGATAATGTGAGTAATCATGATGGAATCAATAACGGACACACCTGCTTTTTTAGCAGCATTGCAGAAATAATTTCCTATCATGGATATATCCACGACTTCTCGCTCCCTCTCACGCGCATTCTCGGTCCGCCATACAGCCAAACTGGAGTTTATGAATACACTTGAAAGTTGATTGTTGAACGTTATACAGGCTGTCCCAAAAAATGTTAACACTCGGAACACAGGCATTTTGTAAATAAATAAAGTACTCATGGGTCTTTGTTTGGTATACTCTTAAAGCTAACTTAATAAGCTCTTATTTGCCGTTTATTTCATTTCAATGCGGTATGTAGAACCAAAGATATGCTTCATCAAAAAGGAGAGAAAATTTCGGGTTGGTCCGATTTGCAGTGGTTACATTTGTAAGATTGTGTGAAACAAGATTTTGTAACTTACTCAATATTGGGTTATTGATTATGTTATTGATTGGTAACCGAACCTATTGAAGATATTGGCATCCATTTGAACTTCATTATTGTCATAAAGGGTATATTGTCGTTATGAGCAGCAATACTTAGTTTTTCAATATTATCAGTCAGTTCACGTTAGTAGCAGAGTTAGCCCATCAAATCGCCAAAATTACCCAAAGGTTAACGCAAAACACTTACACGCAAACAACCAGACACTTCATTGATTCCAAGAACACAGAGTCTAGAGCTAATAAACAAAAACACGAAAGTACACAAAAAGAAAGATAAAGCTTCGGATCATAAGCCACTACATGGACTAATAAAGCAGGCATAATTGGAAAAAAGACACCAGTGGCAGGCCATTCAGATCCACGACCAGAAAAGAAGACTCAAGCCAACTTTCTCTTTTTAGAAGAGCAGTTGTGGAGATCCACGATACTTGAGTAAACACGGTGGCAGAAGCTCGAGTCTGTCTTAAATAAAAAACCTGCAAAATCTATTTGTTTTCTTTTTAAGATGGAAAAAAGATGTGCTATAGCCAAGTGTATTCATGTTGCATCATGCTTTCAAGTGTTCTAAGGCAGAAATCGGACCAAGTTGATTTTGCCCTCTCATAATTGATGAAGCATATCTTTTGTTTACGTATCGGATTGGAATGAAATAACATGGCATATTAAAGCTCATTTTATTGGCTTTAAAGGGATACCAAACAAAGACCCATGCTTACTTTCCTTTTTATTCTAAAATGCCTTGGTCCTGAGTGTTAACATTTTTTTTGGGACACTGTATACATTATAGGTAAAATGGCATTTCGTGCACAAGGTCGCATTTGAACTTTTTGGAGCATATTGTGCACCCTTTAACGGATACAAAGCACACTAGCAGCATTGTATTGTAATGAGACGTCGAATTATGAAAGGTGTAAAGTTCGTCTATTGACCAAATGTTACCACATAATTTTTCTTTAAACATAACCGTATTTACAGTGATAAACAGTGTTTCTTAAAGTTCTGGTCGCTACATATGTTGTAGTGAATTGTTGTTGAGACTTGGGGTTGATGTTTTAGTTTACGATAGTTTGACACAATGATGGCGGTGCAAGGATGGTACAATATGGAGGATTGCAGAGTTTCTGGCAGAACAAAGGTAACCAACCAGGCAAAAAAGGATGGAGGCAACGTGACGACCTAACTTGAACTAAAACTCCAAGTAGAATTATAGGACACCAACAAGCAAATCAGTGGCTACAATGGCTGTTACCTTTGTTGTAAGTCTCATTTGCTCCTTCATATCACGTCCAACCTGTTTAGATGAATATCTTGCAGCTCTGATAATTTCCACATAGCATCCAAAAATGATAAGGTAGCAAACACAGTTGAGGCCAAGAAACACTGCTGTTGAGAAGTACATACCTGAATCAAGACCTTCGGAGTGTGTTGTAAAAATACGTTTGTAATAACAGAATTTGTCATTTGCAGGACACGGTCTCGTTGTCAGTTCATCAGTAGAATATATGTCTAACAGGGCTAACGGGAGGCCAATACAGACGTGCGAGTTATCATAAAATTTATAGTTTATTCCCGCCAAGATGGATGGAATAATTCCTAACGCAATTGCAAAGACCCAGATGTGAATGACAGTCACGATTGATGACACCCAACCCAATTTCTTAGTGGAGTATGGAAATTTAATATGTAGGTATCTGTCAATACTTATCAATGTTACAAAGAACACTGATGCTTCACTGGATGCTATTGATAGAGCTCCAGCAATCTTGCAAGTGATACCGGATCTCCAGTTTTCAGCTTGCATAGGGAAGTATTCGCCAAAATAGACATCAGCAGATGCAATGATTAACATGTAAATGCCCATTAATAAATCAGACAAAGCCAAATTGCGGAGGAGCAGATCTTGCACTGTCATTTTTTTAGAATGGTTGGTTTGCCAAATCAAAACGAAAACGTTTCCACCAAGTGCGTTTAAGCCAATGAGCCACATAAAAACCACTAACACCCTATCAGATAAAAGCCTATTGCACGTCAGATATGGGGATCTTTCCTGTTCTGCGCTGCAATTAACTTCAGCAGGCACGTAGCACTCGCACACCTCGTGTTGACTAACGTATAACTCTACAGTCCGAGGAAGCCTAGAGATGGAACTTGCTTTTATCCTTGTCAATGCGTTGCCTTTGAGGTTAATATACTTTAAGCGAATCAAGTGATTAATATTTGGAATATCTTTCAGTCTGTTTTCTGACAATTCAATAAAAATCAAGTTAACAGTATCCTTAAATACATCAGTACCTATATCATGTAAGTAATTTAAATACAAGTAGAGAAGTTTTAAATTGTTCAAACCTTGGAATACATCGTTACCTAATGTTTTAAACTCATTTGATGCCAAAGAAAGGATTTCCAAACTTTGCAAACCCTTAAACAAGTCACCACTCAGGTCAAATAATTTGTTGGTATGGACAGAAAGAACTTCTAGTTTCTTCAAACCGTGGAATAACCCGGCTTTCAATTCAGTTAACATATTTCGTTGGAGGTACAGTTGGGTGATATTTCTCAATCCACTGAACACGTTTACTGGCAACACTTTTAGACCATTGTCATTAAGACCAAGAAGAGTGAGTTGGCCTAAACTATGAAATAAATCCATTTCTAAAGTGACCAATTGATTATTGTATAATTGCAATGTGTTCAGATTCCCCAAACTATGAAACAAATCAACTGGCAATGTCTTCAATTTATTACTATTGAGATGAAGAAGAACAAGCCTTCCCAGACCATGAAATAACTTCGGATTTAGCTCTTCCAACTGATTTTCATCGAGATATAATATCTGCAAGTGTTTCAGATTCCAAAAGGCATTCATATCAATTTTGGTAATGTTGTTATTAGATAACTTCAAGAAAGATAAACGGAATGGATACATGATCAAGACTTTTCGAGTTTGGTGGAAATCCCTTTTTTGACAGTCAAAGACCACCTCTCTGTCGTAAAGACTAGCCGTGCAATCTGATGGGAAATCAAGCTTACACGTTTCTTGTCCATAACTATTCCACGAATCACACTTAATGATGTTGTTGTAACCCTTTACAGTTTTGCAGTCTGTTGTCTGATTTACTTCTGGACACACATAATCCAAAGGTAGTGATTCAGCTGTTGCGATGTCTTGGATAACGAGACTGACCTCGCCCTGTAGGTTCAGTTGAAGATGTTTGTGTTTTAAAATAGTGTCACAGCCATCGGTCAAATTATACATAACTACATACTTGTTGAAGCAGTCTACCAACTCCCCCTTTCTTTCAATGTAAATAAAAACAGGTTGGTTG
Organism: Ophioderma brevispina; assembly: GCA_023653785.1. Taxonomy (NCBI): domain Eukaryota; kingdom Metazoa; phylum Echinodermata; class Ophiuroidea; order Amphilepidida; family Ophiodermatidae; genus Ophioderma; species Ophioderma brevispina. The sequence continues at coordinate 42,263 of JAMKCH010048252.1, forward strand.
AAATCTTGTGTTTTTATGAGAGCATTTGATTGGGTAGAAGTAATAACTTCAATGCTGCATGTCTTCTCTGCTGTTCCATGGACTGTTACCGTTCCTTCCGTTACGTTCCTGCTGTCAATCGCGCAAGACTGGTTATTTTGGTAAGATAAGTTCTCCGAAAGTGTCACCTGTGGTATAAAACCAACACAAACATCGTTTAACAATTTCCGGAAAATTTGAATTAAAGTGACTGTAGAAAAACAAAAAGGGCCACGTTAATTTTAGAGCTTTAGGATACAATGCACTCTTCTTGGCTGTTTAAACCAGTGATATAATTCTTTAATCATTGTTCCAAAATGAAATGATATAAAAGGGTGGAGTTACGGGAAATCTAACAAATAAAGTAACATTTGCTTTTTTAAAAAGAATTTATTACAACAGTAATAACTTAAAAAATGCATGTGTAAGTTTTCAATTTTTCTTTCTGGTGCACTGTTAAAAATTGTCTTAATTTTACCAGACTTTACCTTTTAAATTACGGTAAACCCCAATTATTCAATAATCTTCACGCTTTACTACCTATACCTAACATAAAATTACAATTTGGAAGCAGAATGTAAATAAACAGTGGCTAGAAAATAATACTACACATTTTGAAAAAGGTAGTATTTATACGCTGACCGTTATTATATTTTACGTAATATTCCTTTTTTTGTAACTTACTTGTTTTAATGTAAGAATATGAACTATGAAAATCATTTTACCTATAAAATGTGTTAAATAACGTCGTAAGTAACGTCATTAAGAAAATGCAAAATATTATTTTCCCTATCATTTTTTAAAATAGTTTTAAAAACTATTTCCTCCTTTTTGTATTATATTTAGTTTAATTTGAAAAAAGTAGCACACACACACACACATATATATATATATATATATATATATATATATATTATATATATATATATATATATATAATATATTATATATATATATATATATATATATATTTAATTTTAGCATCTGTTATCAGGAAAGTCATGTAGTGTAGTGGATAAGGTTTAGGACTTGTAATCTTAAGTCCCTGGTTCGAATCTATGTAAGGTACATGTATTAAGTTTATTCATATGATGATTAAGTAATTGGTGACCTTAGAATGTGTACATTGCCATATAAAACAAAGTGTTTTAATTTGGTTTAAATTTTTGTTTCTTCACGTTTTCCCTTTGTTTATTGCCTTTTTTTCTCAAAATTGTTTGCCTGAAATATAACTTTTTTACAACCACGTGTAACGTAAATACAACGTTTGTATGATGCCATAGCTACAACGTGAAAATTTGGTCAGAGGATTGTAATAACGTTTTAATTCTTAATATTGTTTAATATCAAAAACCAACAATAATGTTGAAGCTCAGATTTTACGCCGTTATTTTACGTTCCCTGCAATGGTTTCGTATTTTTACGGGTCCAGTTATTTTACGTTCTGCACGTTGTGAGTCCCAGCTGCCAGTCCAAATCCCTGTTTTTTCACAGGTTTATTTTTAACAGTGTGTGGAAATCTTTTGACAAGCTCCATAGCGCTGATTTCGGGGAAGAGGATATTTGTCAACACGTGCAATAATGTTTCACTTTAGACCCAGAGAGTTTATTCAGCTGAAAAAGTACAAAAGGTCTGAAGGTCTGGTTATGTTAGTATATCCTCACGATCCAATATTTCATATTGCTGCCGGGCCACTTCCGGTGAAACGATAGGAGGAAAGGGTAATACAGGAGTCAACAATTTAAAATGCTCCAATAATTTCCAAATAACTCTAAAATTATCCGTCTAGCATCAAGGGACAAAAATATTAACAGTAAGTGTCATTGGAGCATTTTGAGATTTGACCCCTGTACAACTGATTTTGAGACCTTCGACCTCCATACCATAATTACACGGTATCTTGGAAACGAAACAATTTGAAGACACGTGATATTGGCATTTTGTTCCTTGACTCGAGATGGAGAATTTGAGATGTAATTGGATATGATTGCAGCATTTAAAATTTTAACCCCAATATTACTCTATTTTTCCCTAATTCTTGTTTGTACAGGATGTGACCCGGCAGCAATATTTTGTATCTTTTCAACTGAATAAACTCTCTGGGCTCCTGGTCCACTTTGGAAGGTTGTTTGCGAAACCCATAATACCTTAAGTGCCTACTATACCAGATGCGTATGTCCTACATGAAATACCTTTTGTATAGTCTATTGGATAAATTGGTCCACTAAGACATGACATATATGTCCACGTAGATTGACCCCAACCAGATTGCCAAAAGAGGGACGCTCACCCCATCCGAAAAGTTAAAATAACCTAAAATGTTGTTTACGAGCGTAGCGAACAAGAACATCTTGATGAAATGGTCTTAATTTGCCAAACCCCCTCCACCCTATTACAAAAAGGTCCACATTTAGGAAAAAGTTCACCTTTGACCAAATTTGCCTCATAAATTATGCAAACACGTATCATAAACGACTTAGTCCTGCTTAAAGGCAACGAGAGATTCACATAACAGGGGTCCCTAAAAAATATAAAAATTCTGATTTTTGCAACAATGTAAAGCTTTTAAAAAAAAAAAAAAAAAAAAAAAAAAAAAAAAAAAAAAAAAATATTCTTTGGTACAAAAATAGTGAATTTCTAATTCGTATAGGGAAAATACGAAATTCAGGCCTATGTTTTATTTAAAGCAAATGAAAATCGCCTTTTGTTTTCAATTTCAAGGCATTCTGTAACCAGACAAGGTAAGAAATCTATTGGGGTCGCATCTTAGGAAATCCACTACATATGACACAAAAAATGGGTGTCCAAAAATCTCTCTTTGCAACCTTTAGCTCTTAGTCCATGCCAGGACTAAGTCCAACCTGAAGGCCTTTTATATACTTTAAAGAAGAATATGAAAGAGAAAAGATTAAAGAGGTGCGTTCTCAGCTTGAGAGTGTCTACCTGTATTTTATAACATCTTCAGCATAAACCTGTCCTGGACTAAAAGTTATGCCAGGATCAAGTTCTTGTGAATACCGGGTCATAATAATACAGTTGTCCGTGTGACTGAGTGGCCTTATCACCCATCCGTCTATTGTGCTCTTCCATGAGTGCTGTATGCATCATTTGTTTCAGCACGTTTTTTAAAAAACCAAAATGGCCTCGTCTACAAGTCACGGTTTATTCCGTACATGTTCCTATGGTAGCTAGGATACACTCCTCTCATGGGGAGTGACACAAGTTTCTTTACACCGGCCTTCTTTCTATTCAATCGTCCGTGAAGCTTTGATCTACTCATTGAAAATGTTTATTTCTTTCGTTACAAAATCATTTTACAGTGACGTACGGGACACAATAAACTTCTGGTGACAACATCAGAAATACATCATCAGAAATCAAAATTTCGATGGTATTTATTGAACCGTAGGCAAAAAGAAGTTGAAAGATCACGCAAAAAAAAATTTATTAAATATTTTTTATTGAAGAAGATGAAAAAACTTTGGAAATTGTTATTGAAAAGTTCAAAATGAAAAGTAATTACTGTATCTAAATTATGTATTTCTCCTAATGATTTTTTCTTTGCCAAAACCAACTCCAGATAGTATGGCTGTATGATTTCTTAAACTGACAATACAATCCTATACCATACAACATCGAACAAACAGGATTGGTGCATTCATATGTCTTTTAAGCAGCTTAAGCGTGAACTAGTCAATAAAACCTTAATTAAAATTGCATGGCTCTATGATGAATATGATAATGCATTGAATGTCTCAATAGTAAACAAACTCTTGACGCACAGGATTGCAACTGAAAATTGCAATAAGCATTACAGGTAAAATATTGAATTGAAAATAAATATATATACTTCACTTGGAAATGAATTTGGTATTTCACAGTAAATAGTACATGGGGAAATGTAATTAATGTTTTGGTTTAGTTTTTTTCATATACAATTTTGACATCAATGTTTTTCTAATACGGAATTTCATGTAGAATCTTAAAATCATGGGTGTAATTTTTTTAAATGAGTTCTTGGATGTTTTATAAGGGGGAAAAATTTGTACAGGGGTAAACAATAAAAGTGTTTAAATTGTTTTAAAATTTATACCAATCTCTTCGGTTGTTCATAATGTTTCTAAAATGGTATAGTTTGCCATATTTACGACCTATTGTTTTAGTACAATAGGCTCAAGAAAGTTCAAGGTCATTATTTATACAATGGTCCGATTTTGTTGAAACTGGTTTTAAATCGTTCATTGGGTCATACTCTATAAGAAAATGTACATAGATCCTGTGTTTCACCTTTCAAAGTGAGACTTTTACAGGTATGACTAGTGGTCTCCCATAGACCCTGTGGACCACAGCCATATTTGCCCTCTTAATTATCATCAAAACGTCATTGACAACGCGACCTGTATATTTTCGGCTTCTGTACAGTAAGACGAACAATTTGGCACCATTTTTAAAACAAACCGATCAATCTGAAGTTTTACCCCCCAGTGTGACCTTGAACCCGTTTTGCCTTGTAATTCATGTACTATAACCCTCAGGTAGGGCAAACTATACCTTTCTGTAATCCTTGAAAGGTACTGAACATGATGGTATACTTTAAAACACGTTTTGCCCCCTTTTATATTTTGACCCCTGTATAAACCTTGCCCCCTAGAATACATCCAAGAACACATTTTAAAAAATGACACCCATGATTTTTGGAATCCTCATACAATTGTGATTTAGAAAATCCTTGGTTGTAAGATTGTATATGAAATTTTCACAAAAATACAGTTCCACATGTACTAAAAAGATAGACATGGGTCCTTAGAGCGTGTGTAATTTCTATAAGTGTTCATATAGTTTATTTGAAGTTACTAACAGCTCTGTGGGCAATTTAAGGAAAAAAGTGTCTGGAAATTTTGCTGCCAGGCGCCTCCGTTTTCGTCCGTATTCTGCTCTCTCGGACGAAAACGGAGGCGGGGGCGTTGGCAGAAACATTTCCAGATGATTTTTTGTTTTGTATACGTTGTGGTTATATAAGATATACACGTATGATGTGTAATATCATGTGTCAGGTATTTGGGTGGGTAAGTTGGTTCTACATACAATACCAAACTTAGCAGTAAACTATATATACACATGCTTTACGGGAAAATGCCGTATTTTTAAGAGGGGAAAATACGGAAATATTTCAATAAAAATACGGAATTTTCCATTTACGGAGTCAAAAAAATTTTACGGAGGATATTTTTAACAGTTTTCAAGTCTGAAGCTATCCAATTTAGTTTAAAAGATACCAAATCTTTTTTCTTGTAAATATCGGCCTTTTGGAAGTCAAACACACCTTCAAAACCGGGGTATTAATTTTTCTCTGAATGTTAATTCTTTATACGAGCTCGAATTTTAATTCCCAAAAACTTAAGACACTATCAGTGATTTATCAGAGAGGGTCATCAAATATTTGAAATTTTGCAGGAATGCCTTAAAAATTGAAGGATAAGTCTCTATTAAAATTCCCATAAGTTACTTTTTCCAACGGTAGAATTCCATGAAAGGAAGGAAAAACACGGAAATTCCAAGATACGACTCTCCATTCAAGTACGTGTGTAGTAAGTGTCCAAACGGACATAATGGACTAAATCTAATATTTTGGTCTATATTAGAGATGCGGCCCTTATCATTCGCAGGGTCTGTTAGGAGGATACTCGTACTTGTTACGTGCATGAAAAAATCTGTTTTTTTGTTAATGATTTTTTTTGTTCTTCTGATTGAGGCAAATCCACACTAGGTCGAACAATCTCTTAACTGTATTGATGTTTCAAAACCCCAAGATATTCAAAGAAATGTTTTGGAAAAATATCAGCCTTCAACTGGTGGTGAAAAAGAAGGCTCCAAACGTATGTTTATTCCAATTTGAGGAACCAGGCTGATGTGTTGAAGTTGAAAAAAAAGGACTGATTGTCTCTAGCCAAGCAATTTCAAATGTACCAATACTCAATTACGGTAATTTTTTAAAACATTTCATTAGAGCAATATCCACAACTACTGGAATTTGCTTCACGTAATGTTGTTTTTTGCAAAAAATAAATCGGGAAACATTCCTTCACCTTTTTGTGAATGTGAAAAAGTTTCACCTTGGATGCATTTGGTTTTTAATTAATAGTGTTCCTGGGGAGGGGAATCTGGTAATTTTTAAATATGATAAAATGTTTGGTATTCATGATCCTCTTTTTATTTCTGAAGTTTCATAATTCATAGGTGTACATTCTAAGAAACAAACGCCAATTTTTGTTGTTGAATTTTGTCAAAATGAAGAATACCGAGTATAAAATTGCTAAATGATACAAGGGAAACTTAGACATTTTGAGAAAAAAATGGACCACTGACCTTGAATGTAAGAGAATGTTTGTCCTTTTGCTGGTGGTGGCCATCTGTTTGGAGCCCATGCAAATTGTGGTCTTTTATTTTAGAGCAATTTTAAGCACAGTAGTGATACAATTTTGACAACAGATATATAAGTAGGGACATGCAAAAGCTATTACATCTGTAAAAAAATAGAATCCATTGCGGGAATCTTAGCCATGTGATCTTGAACTCCCATTTTTGTGATTAAAAATAATGTTAATGTGATTTTCAATTTTATTTGAGAAAAAAGTTTTCTCCTGGAAAAAGTTAGTTGTTTATTATGTAAATCCCCACCCCCCCCACCCCCCCCCCCCCCCCCCCCTTGTGCTATATTGAGATACCAGGTGTTAATATACTAAACTATACATGTGAAAGAGAATGAATGGAATTCCCCAAGATGTAAATTTAGAAACTGAGTCAACGTGTTTATGCTTGAGATCAAAACAGATTGCCAAATATGGGGATTCCCCATCAGTTATAAAGTTAGGATACAATTCAGATGATGTTAATTTATGTGAATTCAAATTGGTCAGTGCAAGATTATGTTTATGCATGATTGATGCTGTAATGATTATTGTTAGGGGAGGGGAATCTAGCTGTGAGAGAGGTTAAATACTAACTCACTGAAAAGACTCAGGGCCAGCAGCTGTAACCAGGAGCTATACAGCATAGTTATAAGCTGTTATATAGCAGTTTTCATATACAATATTGGTAGGATTTATACATAGCGCCAGGATTTAAAGACTTGGATACCGCCAGAACTTGAAAGCAGAACTGTTTGCTGTCGTCTTTTAAGCCAAAAGAGCTTTAGTTAGTTTGGAATCAAAAGGTGATTCCAGTTGTGGTCTAAATGGGGGAATTAGCGACAGACTGATGGTGGTAAGACCTGGATGTTTGCAGAAGATAGTGTCGTCTGTCTTGAACTGCTGGACAAAAGTTACTAAGAAAGATTCGCATGGAATAGCATGGATATTTAGTGAACTTAATGTGCTTGTCATTTTGGAGTCTTTGATGTGAGTCTGTTGGATGTCTTTGCTTTGTTTTATTCTCGTTGTCATATTAAATGAGAATTCAAACATTCTGTGTGGGTTTGTGGGTATAATTGTTCTTTCCTATCACCACCAAACCCTAGTACAGGGAATAACCCAAAAGAAAAGGAAAAAAATCGCTTAAATTTGTTATCGTCCTCATCCTCTTCTCGGTGTAGTTAATTTCAAAAGTAAAAAATAACAATGGGCGGGCGCAAGAGGCACAAATTTCCCTAAACATGGAATAGGGCTACTACCAAATCTCAGCCCAAACCACTCGTTAAGCACGGGGGGGGATGGCCTGTTAGGGTGTCCGTATCAGGGATACACACGGCCCGGTTCAGCTCACTCAGTTGGAATAAATCCTGACACATGCACCACAAGTCATTTTATTATTAAACGCAACTTTGCATGGGGAGAGCCATCGGATTGGAGAATTTTTATTGCGCAGCCTCCTTTTTCCAGCGTAGCGGGCAGTCCTCGCACCCAATCATTAACCTCCTTTACAGCGCGGCCCGTGCCGCCCAAGTTATTTAAACACTGTTTTCTGATTTGCAACGACCAGTATGGTATGCAATAGACTCTATGGTATCGCGACCTGACCGTGGTGTGAACGAATCTGATTTCGTTCGGCAGCAAGTCATTTGTTGGTTTGGCGAATTAGGTTCATTGTGTTGTTTAACAACGGAATAAAGCAGGAATCCAATCAGACCAAATATGGCAAAATTATGCCAAATATGGCGGGATGACTTGCTGCCGAACCGTTGAATCGTGTGAACTGGGCTGTGCGGGCGTGAACGCATCGTCTGCAGTGTCACGTGCGGCGCACCCACCAGCATATTATTCGCGTATCGTCTGTACGCCTGTCTACGCATATCCCGGTTGTACGATCCACTGAAGAGAACGTTAGAGAGAGCCGACGAGAGGGATATAGATAGGAGGGAGATGAGGGGAGGATGGAAGGAGACAGAGTAAAGGGAGATGGAGAATTGGTCAGAGAGTAACAACGAATGAGATAAAACGTAATTTGTATAGGGGAAATGTTGATGATCTATATTATAGGGGAGAGCTGAGATGGTCATACAAGAAAGGAGAGAGCAGAGGGAGAAAAACAGAGAAAGAATAATGGACAGAGTATTGAGAGAAGAGATAGATGGGGAAGCCAGATCATGAGAGAAAAAGAAAAAAAGGAATAGAAAGTGAGTAAACAAAACAACCGGACCGGCAAAAAGCATATAAGGAAATAAAAGAAGAAGAGCGAGAGACAGAGGTAAAAAAATGTAATTTGTATGTCCTTTTGGGTGACGCGGAATAGAGAGAGAGAAAAGTACGTTATAGAGGGGGAAATTTGAGGCATAGGCCCTATAGAAAGAGTGAGAGGAGAGGTGAGAGATCGGTCATACAGAAAGCGAGAAGGGCGATATGGTTTAGGGAGACGAATGAGAAAGAAACCGGTAATTGCAGATGGGGAAATGTGGTGATACAAAGAAAAGAAAGAAACTGGAATTAGGAGTAAGCAACGAGGAGGGCATAAACTGCAAGTTTACGGGAACTCTGGAGTTTGAGGAGTGTGAAAAAAAAGGCTATACCAGGAACTTACGGGTTAGTAAAATGAGGATTACTTTGTGGATAAAAGATTAACACTCAAAGTTAAATAGAATAAAATAATAACGTTTTAAATTATTTAGAAAATGAGACTCCTGGCGACTACAAGGGTTAAAATGATAAATAACACGTCATGTAATTCTGCTTTGGTTGTGGTATATGACGGAAGCTACGGGTTATGACACGGAAGTAGATTTTGGAGAAAGATGATTAAAAATACGGAAAGTTTACGGAATAATTAATATTGACGTTTTCCTGAAATTAACTACATTAGCTACATGATATGACGGAAACTAAAGGAACTTAATTTATTAAAAGTGTTAAGAATGTTGTGACTCGGGGAATTTATTACGGGGGTTTGAAGTGGTGTCGTCGTAGTATCAGTGATCGCTTCTGTTTCAGTGATCCCTTCCATTTCAGTGATCGGTCCCGTTCACTCAGCTAGCGGGAGCCCGCGCGAAGCGCGGGCCTCCCGCTAGTTACCAATGACTTGTGGATACACTAAGAAGAAGAGCCTGGGATTGTAATACCCTTAGAAACCATGTACTTTTCTCCACTTTTCTTCTAAATTATTTTGGCTGACTTCTTCCTCATTATGATTATGATGCTACAAGCGGCTAAACTATGTGCTGTTAAAGACACTATCAGTGATTAACCCGAAAGATAAAAATATCTGAAACTAGCTTAAAAGTGAAGGATAAGTCTGTAGGACTCTCATAAGGTATATTTTCCAACTGAAAAAATGACAGAAAAGGAAGAAAACAGCAGTTTTCAAAGATATGAACCCCCATTCAATTACGTGTTGTAGTAAGTGTCCGAACGGACAGTAATGACTAAAATATCCGATTTTGTTCTTATTAGGTTGTTTCAAGACTTATCACTTGTAGGGTATGTTAGGATACCTATACTTGTAACAAAAATGCAAAAATCTGATTTTGATGATTTTTTCGATTTTCTAATTTAGCAAATCACTGATAGTGTCTTTAAGGTTTAACTGCAAATTGCTTGTACAGAAATCTGTAGGATATTGTAACGCATACGATTACCGCTCACATTATAAAGAGGTGGATTCAAAATGAAATATTCAAATCAAGGTATGTCAACGATGACATTTCCTATTGAAACGGGACATTACAAGCTGTATAATCGGGCGGTGGCAATAGAGTACACTCTAAATTTCAGGGATTTAAAAATAAATCCTTTAGGATTGGAGCATCGTAGTTAGTGACCAATCAAAATAGATTTCAAATTAAATCTCATTTGCCTTAGATTCAATCATATTAGATTTGAATTCAAATCTAATATTATTTAATGTTAATGCAATAGAGGTTATTTTTAAATCCTAACATTGATTGGTCACTAACTGCAATCTTAAGAATTAACTTTTAAATCCCTGAAAATTATATTAGACTTACCTGCAATTGCGCTGTTACTGTCATTGTCTTTAGACCCTCATCATAGCGGGAAAAGTTAACAGTCATTATTGTAATCACCACAGTTAATTTGAAGAAATTCCAGATACCAGCATCCATATCAACTGCTAAACCTTGTGTTATCCTGAAAACACACCGCTTTCCGCTCACGTATGACTTTAAATGAATTAAAATTGGGGCAATGGGTTTCAAATATGTGTCTTAGTCAAAAAAACCATTAGCAACCTGTTTGGACGGATAAACTGCTCGGCGTGCTCGCTACGGTTTTATTCAGTCATATAAATTTAAAAGCGTGTTTTAATGATATCTGTTCTTGAAGAGTCGTGTATGAACGGAGGATATTGTGCATGCTGTTTATGGCGTGCTTTCAATATATCGTGCGCGCGCATATAACTTTTAGAATTTTGCGGTCATAATAAAATAAGTATCACAAAACAGTGTAATACCGTAGCTTATGATCCAGTAAGACTTAAAATTTTGAAATAAACACATCACAAAATGTAATTACACTTTTTGGTTGGCTCACGAACAGTTCGTTGCATGTCAAGTCAAACAGAATTTATTTATAGCGTATTTTGGAATTTCATTGTGACATTAATGTTGCAGTGAACATTTGATTGAATCTAAGCATTTTAATCAATCTACCACAGGATGTAATTGTTTCAGATTGATTGCAATTTAATATCTACAATTGATGTGTGAAAATCAACATTAGTGGTTATTATTCACTTAATTCCCAGTTTAAACTCACAGGTTATCCACTTTACTCATGTGTACCCTCAACGAAAAGAAGCTCGTTCCAGTAGTTATCGTCACAAGAACTTGTGTTGAATATTTATTAATCTTTCCATGGAGATAGCCAGCGCACGCAAGTGTTGAAAAAAAAAACAAAAAAAACATGTGCGCTTGGTCGAACTCAAACCGGCAATCTCCGTATTACTAGTATGGTGCTCTAACCAATCTAACAAGCAAGGGTTGGTAGAGGAGCGATAGATATCATCTATAAGTGTCCTGCGTGGAGAACTAAGAAGCTACAATTTCAAGAACTTGTGTTACTATTCAAAGTGTGACCTACACTTTAGTGGGGTGTGGCAGGAGATATAGTCCTCCGGACAGTTCGCCTACAATGGTAAGAATAGGACACTCAATTCAAGGGACTAGCAGCGATAATATGCGAGAGAATCGAAAAAAAATGTGGAAATACATGATTTTAACTTATAAAATCAGGGATAAGTGTGTACAATTCCATATAACTGCTTTAATGATGAAACAAACCACCAAATAGTGAAAAAAAAAAGATAGAAGTATTTGAGGAAATTTGTCGTACCGTCTCCCGCAAATAGACATACAGCAACGGCATCTCAAAATCTGCACTAAACAGCTGATTGTGGTTTACACCAGTACAGAATGAACAAAGATCAATAATGTTTTGTGTTTGAGGTCAAACTCTATTGATCATGGTGCACAATGTCACGCTGAAAATATGTGATATTCACCGTGAAAGGCTTTTTTTTTTATCTCAAGTCGGAATTTCGATACGCACGTATAGAAATTACAGAATCAGATAAAAAGTACTGCCTTGCCTTTTAATACACGGATTCAAGCCAACCACTGTGCCGGTTATGTTTTTCGCATATACATGCCAGTAACAAAAATATAAAATATGATTTTGATGATTTTTGTCGATGTTTCGGAATTAGCAATCGCTGCTAATCCCTTTCAGGTGACTCTCATATCACGCACTAAGTTTTTCCAATTTCAAGCTTTATTCAGTTGTGTCTATGGAGCCCGACTATGGTTCCTGCCGACCCTATCTCCTTTAACATGGGCCTATTAGTTATTCAATACACGTAACAATGCTGTGTTCGTGATTGTTCTTAAGAATACATTCACTTGAGTGTGTTTTGAGTGGGATTTTGAGTAGAGTCTTGCAAACTATGATTTTCCACTTTAATGCATCGTATTTATTTAAAAAGGTGCAACGAGAATTTCACACCGTGACAGGTGGTCCCTAAAAAATGTGAAAAATCTAATTTTTTGCACTAATGTCAGCTTTCTATTCTATCAGAACAATATTGATTTCCTTTGGTACAAAATTGTGCACTTCTAATTTCGTATGGAGCAATACAAATTCAGCCTATGTTTTATATTGAAATTAAGGAAATGGAAAATCACATTTTTGTTTTCACTTTCGAGGCAGCATTTCCTGTAACCAAAGACAAGGTAAAAATCTATTAGGGTCTTTATCTATATGAAATCACAACTTCTATAAACCAATATAGGGTCCTCAAAATCTCTCGTTGCACCTTTAAACCAATGGTTTACAGAGAAAACATTTAGTGGCATACCCCTGTGGTTTGTGTGGGTTTAGGGTAGAAACTGCAAACTATGTTTGTTTACTTAATATATACAATCATTCTATTTTCGTAAACCAAAAATAGCATGGTTTATATATATTTGTGGGCCATCATTGTAATACTTTGCAGTAGCCAAGGTGTGTAAGGTTTTCCATTTAAACTTGTCTATTGTTTTGAAAGCTATTTCCTACTTTATTCGCCTTGTCGCATAATGATAAATAAAATGTTTAAGTTTCAACACTAAGTTAAAAACAGTTCAAGGTCATCCTGGGCTTTCCTTTAAGAGACCTCCGATTTTGATGAGACTAATCCCAGATTGTTTGTCTTGTCATATCATACAGAAATGTATTTTTTTCTCACATTTTGACATTTCAAATGCAAACTTAGACCGCGTGACTGATTATAACCATACCCCCTATAGGCCATGTAACACACAAACCGTTGTTACATTTTTTCCCCCACCTCCATTCTGTGACTAATTAGGATGCAGGCACTATATTTCTGGCATTGCAGTAATGACATGAAGATATTTTGAAAAACATCTGAAAAAAAAACGTTTTCTTAAATACACCCCATCGATCAACGATAATATCGTAATAGGATAAACTATACCTTTCTTATCCTTAGGATGTGACGAAAACATTAAATTTTTTATACAGTTAAACCGCGACTTTTATTCCCCTATACAAACGTTTTCCCTTCCCCTGCAAATATACAAAGATACCTGCCTAAAAAATATAACCATATTGTGCTTGATAAATTATGATGCATAACTGAAAAAAACATGGTTTTGTAAGATTCTTTTAAAAGCATCCTCTTCCATCCAAGGTCTACAAACGTATTTTCCTAAACCCGCTAAACATATTCTTAAGAAGTCTAACTTTAAACGAAAGTTTAAAAAGCCGCTTGGTTAATGTTAAAGAGTGGCTTTTTTCCTTAATAAAATACTGTGAAAGTTATGTAACGGGTCCTAAAATTTCTCATGGAATGGACAAAGGGCCCGTGCAAATGAAACCAATATTTCGGTACATATTTTTTTAAATAAATTAGATGTAAAGTCTTCTAATTATTGAAAATAATACTTTTTAGTGACCCGAAGTAGCGCGAACACAATATTCACTATTGTTTTGCATGGAATTAGTTTTTTAATGGTTCATGTTTGGGCAATAAAATATTTACACAAAACATGAAACTTTCCAGGGTGTTCCCATTTGGGTCTTCAAGGCCTGTAGGTGCATTTAAATTCAGTTTTGAAATGACCTCTGACCTTCGGTAGCCAGATGACACCTTCTTGTGTCCAGAATGACACCTTTAGATTGGGTGGGGTGCCACATTTATGGTGTCACAGCAGAGGACCCCAAAGGTGTCATTCTGGCTTGAACAATCTAAAGGTTTTCCAACGGTGTCATTCTGGCTTGACACCGTAAAGTGTCATTCTGATATCTAAAGGTGTCATCTTGTGTTATTGACACCCTAAATGTTTCCTCTATTGTCATCTGATATCCTAAAGGTGTCATCTGACATCCTAAAGGTGTCACTGATATCCTAAAGGTGTCTAAAGGTGTCACCATGACCCTCACCTGGTGTCAAAATTGACACAAACCTTTACATGTCATTACTGAAGACCCAAAGTTTGACACCTTTCTTCTTTCAGTGATAATTGATAATTTATTAAAGCAACACGCTTATTACAACGTAGGTTAGACGTCCCGCTAATAGAGATGATTTTTGAGCCTAATCGTTATGTAATGCAGAACGGCAGAGCAAGTAGCAATCGCCCTATCAGAAGAAAATTGTTCGGGATGTGGACGTTTTACATTAAAACATTTGTTAATCATAAACGCGCTATGAGTCGCCTCTTTTAAACCTGCGTCTCTTCTTTCTACCTCTAACCGACGGTCCTCTCTCTCGGTCTGAACGATTTGTAGATATTTTGTGTTGTTTGATCTTGATAACCTTTGTAAATAATTCCACGAAAGTGGAAACCGAGACCATTTTCTTTGTAACGCTGTATTGCTAGTCATCGAACTTTATTATCATACAGACTGTCCCCAAAAAACCTATACAATCAAAAATTATTTTTTTGGCCAAAAAATTAAATTAATCTCAACTGGAGTTTTACTGATTCTTTTTTGGGAGTGTTCCAGCTTTCATGAGATTTTTAGTTGGTGTAATTTGGGGGTCTGGTTCAGGAGTTATGGCTAATTATCTGAGACAGTTGAAAAACCTGTTGGGCCAGTTTCGGCTATCCTGATATCAACAAAGTTGCCATTGAAAATCACCTTCAAGACATTCTTTATTGAAAATTAAAATAAAAAGTAGGTATAAAGTGCAGCTTCTTGTGATATAACATAATTTATAACTTTAGAATGTCACAATTGCTTTCTACAATAATTACTTCTACACAGGTGTGGCAGGAGATATGGTCCGCCGGTCTCACAGTCCGGGAACAATGGTGAACAATAGGGCAATCGATTCAGTTGCCTCTTCACGTAGCATTTTTTTTCACGCTTTATTCCGTTGTCGTCTATGGAGGCCGGACTATGATCCCTGCCGGACTATGATTACTTTCACACCGGTTCAGATGCCTGGTATGTGGTGTCGGATATCTGGTGTCATTTGTCAGAAATTGGATGCTGGGTGTCAGGTATAAGTTGCCTGGGGTTTAAGTCAGGTCAGGTGTCAGGCATTTGGTGTCAGGCATTTGGTGCCAGGTGTCAGGCATTTGGTGTCAGGCATTTGATACCATGTGTTGGGTGTCAGGTGTCGGATGTTGAGTGTCAAATGTTGGGGTCAAATGTTAGTGTTGGGTGTCAGATGGTATCAGGTTATGGTTAAGTGTCAGATGTTGGGTATCAGGTGTCAGATGTTGGGTGTGGTTGTTAGGTGTTAAATGTCAGATGTCGGATGTTGGGTGTCAGGTGACTGGTGTCAGATGTTGAGTGCCAGGTGTCGGTGTCAAGTGTCAGGTGTCAAATGTTGGGTGTCATGTGTCTGGTGTCAGTGTTGCTTTTTGGTGTTAAATTTGATCTAGTTGTTTGGTACCAAAATGAGTGTCTGGTACGTGTCTTGTGGCATGTGTCAGGTGTATTGTTCCCAGTTTTTGGTGCATATTTACATTCGCAAAATGAAAGGTGTAAAATGGATGGATATTTGCTCACAATACTCCCAAGTATAAGGGACCGTTCATTAATTACGAGGGAGGGGGCTGGGAGAATTTCCAAGTTGGTTTGGAAAAATTACACCCCCCTTGCCACAATGTAAAATTACACAACCCCTACTGCCACATGAAAATTTACACCCCATACATATAGAGTTATATCATTTATATTAATTGTAAAAAAAAAAAAAAAAAAAAAGTGTTAAATTTGATCTAGTTGTTTGGTACCAAAATGAGTGTCTGGTACGTGTCTTGTGGCATGTGTCAGGTGTATTGTTCCCAGTTTTTGGTGCATATTTACATTCGCAAAATGAAAGGTGTATAGTAATAAATCACAAGATTCTGAAAACAAAATAATGATAAATGGATGGATATTTGCTCACAATACTCCCAAGTATAAGGGACCGTTCATTAATTACGAGGGAGGGGGCTGGGAGAATTTCCAAGTTGGTTTGGAAAAATTACACCCCCCTTGCCACAATGTAAAATTACACAACCCCTACTGCCACATGAAAATTTACACCCCATACATATAGAGTTATATCATTTATATTAATTATAATACTTACCTATTTTGTTAACTGGTTTTCATTGTTCACACAATATGTAGCCTAACAGGCAAAAAAGTTGAAGGATCTGATACTTGGCTTTATTTTATTTCAATTTCATATTTCTTCAAACGACAAAAGGCCCCGAGAAAAGGCAAACCAGTTTTCATAACAATAAAAGCTCTATAAGTGTCTGTGATATTAAAACCAATCAAATAATCCCACACCATCCCAAAATAGTAACGGCAGTTTTGTTCAGGTAATCAGCTTTTTTATTATATTGCAAAATTTTGTAATTAGGATTGTTTCAAAAGCTTTCAAAGTAATATACTAATAATAATGCTGCTATACCGAGCTGCAAAATCTCACATTTTTGGTTCAGTGGTGAGCTGTTACCACTATATACTTTTTAATAGGTTTAGAGCATGCATTTTATAGATGTAGTAAACAAGATACTTTAGTTAATCATTTACAGCTTTCAGCATAACACCAAATGCTGTGCCCCCTTTTGGTTAATATTTAATTAAAAAAAAATAAAAATAAAAAAGGGGGGAAAACCCCCACACACACAATCAGATATTTTTCTTAATTATTTTTTTGTGTGTAATGAGTTTCCTACTTCACTGAGTTGCCGAGGTTAAATAATTTGATTTGAATTTAAAAAATGATGACTATTATAAAATTGAAAAATGGAACAGTTTTACATGACCCCTCCTACTTCATACAAAATTTTTTTAGCTCATTTCCGAAGTTCATTAGAAAAGTTTCAGTTTCAGTTTATCTATTTGACATTACCAAACAAACAGGTATAGTCAATAAACAATAACACAAAAGATACAAGTACATAGGCCAGTGGCGTAACCAGCGTGGGGCAGGGGGGCAGACTGCCCCCCCGGACAACTAAAATGGGGACGGACAAGCGAAAAAATGCGGACGAGAAGAATGGGAAAAAGAAGGGGAGAAGGAGAAGGGAGGGGGAGGAGAAGGGAAAAGACAGAAGAAAAGTGGAAGGAGAAGGGAAAAGACAGAAGAAAAGTGGAAGGAGAAGGGAAACGAGAGAAGAAAAGGGGAAACTTTCGGATCAGGTCGAAGTCGTCCTCGTTCCCCTCCCCCCCCCCCCGCTCTTCAGAATTTGGAAAGGGCCTGGAAAAAATTATAGTTATAATTAGGTCTACCAGGCGAGGGGGAGCCGAAAAAGCGGGGACCTCTTGAGTCTGCCCCCCCCCCCGGAGGCTCAGGTCTGGTTACGACGCGCCTGACATACTTTAATCTTAATACGGCGATTTTTAGGCCCTGTGGCTTATACGCCGCGCGGCTTATATTCCGAACATTACGGTAGGCCTAATGCAATACATGAGTTATACATCTAAATTGCTACGTTTTGCAAATACAGAGTTAACATATATGTAATTACAGGTTTCAAACTATCAATTCTGAAGAACTCATTATTTTTAGGAACATATCATTATCAGAATCAGATAGGTCATCAAACGTTATATATCAAAAAATGAACTTATCAAATCTGCACGATAGGCCCTATGTATCATAAAAAGGACATTACATGAAATTCGTCTACAGAGTAGGCTACACAGTCTCTTTTGAGGATCTAATTTATGTATTAAATGACGTCCTTTCTCAATCATATGTGAATGGGCACAAAGTCTTAATTTACTGAAATTAGATCTATAAATGGACGATTAAACATAACAATATAATTTTTCAAGTTAAATACAAATAATAAAATAATAACTCGCATTTATTAAGCGCATTGTGGAACAAGGTTCCCTCTATGCGCATTACAATTTTAAAAGATACAAAGCAAACCATATACAATCTTAAAAAAAACGACCGGCTGTCTTATACAAAGTACATACAAAACCTATTATTTAAAAAACGCATATACATGCATATGGTACAATGCTGATCATATTTCCATAAAACAAAATTAAGAATAGTCATGACACTTAATAATTAAGGATACATCAAAATGACTGGTATAAAAACCTACAATGTAAACAAATATGTTTTCACTAATGATTTAAAACAAACCACGGATTCGCAGATTTAATGTGCATGGGCAGTTCATTCCATAATGCTGGTGCTGCAGCAGCAAAAGAGCGTTACCATATGTTGTGGAAGTCTGAAATAGGGGAAAGTAAGTATTTGGCCCCAGACCGTAGAGAACGTGTAGGTTTGTAAACCTCAATTAATCGGAGATGTAATTTGGAGCAAGTCCGTTTAAAGACTTGTAGGTTAATAGTAAGATCTTGAACATAATGCGCTTCTTTACAGGCAGCCAATGGAGTTGATCAAGAACAGGTTATATATGATCATGTTTTTCCTCACAGTGCAATAATCCTGGCAGCTGTATTTTGCACTTGCTGGAGTTTAAAAGTCATAGTCTGGGAGTCCATATAGAAGACTATTACAATAGTCCAGTCTTGAACTAATGAAGGCATGTACCAACTTTTCAGCAGATGACTGATCAAGATATTTTCGAACTTGACCTATCTTACGAAGGGCAAAGTTTGCAGCTCTGCAGACATTGTTCACATGAGTTGACATACACAACTGGTTATCCAGGATCACCCCAAGATTTCGTGACGATGTAACCGCTTGAACTGATTCGGAAGCAATATGTAGATGATTTACAGGACTAATATCTTTCAAAAAAAACTTGAAGTGATGTGAAGGATTTCAGTCTTACTGATGTTGATGTCAACATATTGGTGGTTCATCCATGTTTTAACGTCATGGATGCAACGCTCAAGTTGATCAACGCGTGGAAGAATGACTCGGGCGATTGAAAAAGGACCATGTAAAGCTGAGTGTCATCGGCGAAAACCATAAGGTCCACACCATGAGCTTTAATGATATCCTCCAACACAGCAGTATACAGGACGAAACACAGCAGGCCAAGTCACTGACCCTGTGGAACACCATCAATCAGCTCCCAAAAAGTTGAAAAAAGTTGAAAGTTGTCATAAGTGGATTCAAATTTAATAAAAATTATCATTAAAATTATGAAGACCCTATTGTTAAAATGTTTGGTTTATTCCAAATATCTAATTTACAATAGGCCTAATAGGCACTATCCAAATATTTTATACCATATACCAGAAGACCAGAAAATACAACCAGTAAGCACATATTTTCTATATTATCAAGAAGTGGCCTCAATTGTTGCCAAAATTTGCAACCATGCAAGCACGATTATTTAAATTGAAGATTATTGTGCTCAAATCCATCCAATTTTCTATCAGAGCATATCAGTGGGTGGTCGTGATCTGGCTCTAGATTTAAATTGGGGGGCCTAGGGGGTCATAGTATCGGCCAGGGCCGTAGGCCGTATGCAGGTTTTTTTTTGGGGTGTTGGTGCGGGACTTCACAAGTGGACCTGTTTCGAAAAAGTGGACTTTTTTGGTAAAGTGGACCCCCCCGTTACCCCTAAGCCATAAAATGTGATATCTTTTGGACTTTCTAATCCCTAGCTCTTTCTGAACATTTTCACATCACCAAAAAAGTGGACTTTATTGCAAAATTCTTCTGATTGTGGAACCTTTTTAACAAAATTCAGCCAAATTGGACCTTTTTTCCCTTTTAGAATTGCGCCGGGGTGGGTTGGGTGTTGGGGGGGGTTATAGTTTCTTTTGCCCGCTTATCTTGTGTTCAATCATCCCAACCCCCTCATAACATACGCCCAACCCCATCATGCATTTCGCACACTATTCAAACCGGAGAAAACATAATTAAGGAATCCTTCGCGAAAGGATAGTGTAGCGAAAAATAATCCCCTTAGAACTACTTGAAGACACCTATTCAGTCCAGTATCCCTTTTTTAACTTTGTTTTTTGACAACAAGCAAAGTGGAGTAGCCTCTGGACGAGCAGGTTTGTTGTAAAGCCTAATATTGTGATCGATCATATGTGAACTTCATGACTTGTGTTTGATGTCTGCAGAATCAACACCTCACCACAGGCCTAGTTTTCGGACCGCAACCCGGGTTGTATCCCCGTAGTGTAGACAACCTTTGGTTTGCGGGCATACTGCAGGCAGCGACAAAACTATTAAATTTCCAGAGCCATAAGCATGCAGACGTTTTGGGTCACACATATGGCCCAATTGACAATATCAGCACATATCCATGATAGGGATTAATGTTAACTAAGCCTAGGCACTTTGGGGTGGGTCTTTACTCACGTTTGACAGGAAAAATCGGCAATTTTCGTCGGCTTCTATCCGGGATCCTAGCGCAGCCGCTGCCTGATGTTTTACATCTCTCATTGTCTCTCGAGGGTATAATCTGGAACAACCGCTCTATGGCTACTTACTGACCTGTATTAGTGTTAAAACAAAAAATATAATTTGAGTTTTTTAGAATACAGTAATACCATAAGTACTAGTAGGTTCATTAAGAAAGAACCCTATAGATCGGGCTCCACCAACATTTAAAAAAGGCTTTAAAATTGAAAGATAGGTTACTTCGGAGACACTTTTTTTTTTAAACCACAATATCGATAGTCTGGAACCCTCTGATTACGAATCCAGAGTCGTAAATTCGTCTGGATTGCAAAAAATAGATAGTACGCAATAAGATGACGTCATCAAATTTTGGTGAAATATCTGAAATTTTCTTATTTTAATTTTTCTTGCATGGTGAATAGTCCATATCATAAACTTTTTATTTCACTTTATTTAGAGCTATATTAATTTACATTTTTGTGTTATAGAACGTTTAATTTTCATTTTCCCCATTGACACATTTACAAATAGAGTATTCAATTGCAATTTTCCTTCTCCAAAACGTAATTTGCTCTTTTTATCCTAGGTCTAAAATACTTACTATTCTCGATAAGAACAGATTTAAAATTCTAATTTATCTCAATTTTTTTTAAACACTCTTCTATACTTTGATGTTCTGAGTAAGGATCTAGTTTGATTTCAAAATATGTACATCTAAGTCTTCTATTGGCCAAAAATTTAATGACGTCATCAAATTTTGAACTCCACCTGTACAATATATGGATTTTTAAAAATCACCCATCATTTTATTTGATACTTTGCATTAATATCTTTAAGATCAATGCATTTTAGGAACTTAATGATATAATTTGCTAATGATCTGAGAAAGAACACAGAATGCTTGCAATTGTAGCTGACAAAAATTGCAACTTCAACAAGCTTATTTTCCTCGCATTGACATTAAAAACAGTTGTGAGCTCCAGAAGTCTTGCATACTTCCACTAGTTTTCCGGGATTTGTGACCACAAAAATTTGGATATGGATTAAAGTCTTCAGTGATGTGTGCTTTATGTAAATAGGTGATTTATAGTGAATGTCACGGTTAAATTAGGACGCCCTCTGTTGTTTTATTACGGCAAAGTAGCACTATACTATCTAAGCAGACACTATAATGGAAACAATCAAATTGCTTTGCGAAATTACATGTCTTGAAACTATCCAATTAGTTGAAAATAAATTTAATTGCAAAATAAAAAAATGTCTGCAAGTGAAACATTTTTTTCCATTTGGGTTTATTAATTCTTACTATAAGTAGCTTCTTCTGAGTGCTTTATATCCTAAATAATGCAATGTGTCAGGAGAGTATTGGGCTTTACAGGATATGTCAGATTTTTGTCAAGCTCAGTTTGAACTTACATCATAAACTAATGTTACCTACATCACGAATTTTCCCCGAAAAATAATACAATTTGATGTAAATTAACAAATAAGGCTTTTAAATTTTTGCTTTTTTGACATCGAATAAAACGGGCGGATTTTTTCGCCCACGGCTTCAATTGGCAAAAGCGCCCAACTCTGACGTCAAAGTGATGACCAAAACACTTGTTGAGCCGCGAATTGTTCTTGCTTGAGCCGACTGTAATATTGAATGGATTAATCAAGTAATAATAAAATGAAAAAATTTTACAGAATGAGCATATTATTTTTCATTTCGTTTGTTTAATTAATTATTATTGAAGTGGCAACACGGCGATATGATGTCACAACGACGTAAATTTATGGATGTCATCACTTTTACGTCACAATTTGTCTGCGATGTGGATTGTCGGAATCGTTTCGAGTAAGCTATTTGGGCGTGCAATTAAAGGGCAAAATACCAACAAATGTGTACATTTTCAACTTATTTTTGGATTTAATGTAATCTACTACTTAAGCTTCCATCCATACCAAATTTTCCAAATATTCAGAATCATGACCTATTCCTTACTTTCCCGGATTCCAAGAGTTGTGTCAACTTCATAGTTTGAAGAAATTTACAACTCTTGTTTAAATTCGTTTGCATTATTTTGCACAAATCCATATGAAGCAATTTTTCAAAATTTTGGCCATATTTTCGTATACTAAACTTGCAGAGGCATTAACCTTGTATATATACCATGACAAAGAATTCAATCAAAAAAAACATTACATAACGACGTTTGTGATGCTAGGCATTTGTTTTGATAGCCATTCTGTTTTTTGTTTGTCTGTTTTTGTGTTTGTTTATTTTTTATTTTTTTCTATTTTTAAATAGTTCCGTCCCTATACCTGTAGAAGCCCTATCAGGTCAGGTGTCCTTTACCCTGGTTTCATTGCAATGAGCCAATAGGAATATTGATAACTATATTGGAATCAGTTGTAGCAGACACCTTGGATTGTCAAAATAGAAGCAATAGCGTTTTTGCCTCTATTTTTTGGCCCGATACATGTAAGGTCTACGAGATACATAGTAGTAGCTTAAAAAAACTGGGTTTCCGGGGGGGGGGGGGGATCTGTTGCTTTTTGTTTTTGTTACCATGCTCATATTCAAGAGAGTAGCCACCAAGCAAGCGTTTTTAAAATCCTGCATGTTACCATCCATTTGTATTATACTAGTTAAATCATCCTAATTCCCAGAAAGCAAAACCAGATTTGCCATAATAATGATAACAAATACTGTTAAGATTATAATGTTTAAAAATTGGGTAAGATGAAAGATCTGAAAGTTTTAAAGATTTTGAAAACTTTTTCGAAAAATTTGAAGGTTTTGAAAACTTTTGCTTAAACATAGTCAAAAAAAAGAGTAATCTTAAGATGTTCATAATTTTTCGTTTTAAATAGTATGAAAAAAACAGTCACAAAGTTTTGCATATGTGGTTGATGTAAGGTGTGATCAAAACTAAGTTTTATTTGGAATGTTAAGCATAACGCTTGTGTTTTACTGAATTACCATTAAAGTGTCATTATAAACTGCGCAATAAACTCATTATAACGACGTTGTCAGAGACAGTGAAATTAGTTCAAAAATTCGTTATACCAGGGTTGGAAAAACAATAAATAACAAAAGAAAGTGGTATCGTGGTTTAAGAAAAATTACTTCTTTATATAACATTTTTTTTTCTTATATCATATTTGTTTTATAATGAGGAGGTTAATGTAGCTGGAAATAGGAAAAGGAGACGCGCGGGATAAATATATGGTTGTGACCACTAGAACTTATATCTGTCTGGCTATGTTTTTGTTAATTTTTGGCATAGAAGTCATAATGAACAGTCAATTTTTAATCCGTATAAAATCTTTGGTGCTACTCTCTTAATCAAGGTACCGCAAAGGTACAGGCGACAAGCTGGATTAGGATTGCTGCCCACATGGCAGAAACAGATAACACCATGTCTCCTGGAAACCGAGTAAATAGTTTCATGGCGATTAAAGTGGGCCTAGTGTCTAAGTTCATCAGAGTCATGTTGCAACCTGAATATGTGATTACAGCGAACCGCGGAAGAGGGAGAATATTGCAAAACGTTCAAAGTTGAGGTGGGGTTTTATCTCCCATATGCTGGGTCCTATAACGTATATAAGACAAATCCATTGAAGCGTTCGCAGTAGGCGTTGGCTGGGACATGGAAGGTTGATCCAAAAAACGGGACAATAACAGGGTCATTAAATACAAGAGAATACGATTTCATCAGCATTAGAAACTCATTTCGTCACATTTGTTTTGTTACTGAGCTTAAATTGAAGAATGGTGGTCAAAGTAGTTGCTTTCCTCCGTAAGATCTTTTAACTATATTAAAAGCAGTATACTTGAATCATTTAGTTATATCATCAAACCATTATTAAAAGGTATACCTTAAGGTTGTGTTTTTGAATCTTCAAACTCGGCATCTTTCATATTTGTTTACCAACATGCTTACATTTCACGATGATACCCATGAACTCCTGCTGAGACCTTTAGAACCAACAAATAGCCCTTATTTGTTATTTATTCAATTATATCCCTCTAAAATTACAATGAACTTAGTGTAATTAGTGCAAATGAATGTATGATGTATGGGGCTTTGACATGCAGAAATTCCCCAGCGGCATAGTCGTTTAAGGCACGTCCGACACGACGTTGGCACAATCGAAACAGGTCGACGGTTTTTTTATAAATTTACGTCGAAAATGCAATGAATCCACGTTTTAGAACGACGTCAAATCGATTTGCCTGTTCGCACAAAAGTGGTGTAAATTTCGAAAACTCTCGACGTCTTTTCGAACGTTCCAGCGTCGATTGTCCACTGGGTCATTTCTGGGTATTTATGTTTTCTTAACATCTTATCAATAGACACCTTCTAAGAAAGATCTTCAGACTGTCCATTGGCTCCGCGTCTTGAATTTGGAGCACTGGTTTGAAAATAGAAATGCCAGATTGTCCGTTTTTAATGGTCAAGTATTATAAAGCCTCATTCTTGAATTTTTTAACACTTTCATCATAATTTTGTATGCATCTCCGTAGGTACACTACCAGCCCAGTCATATTAGATTTAAAAAAACACAGGACCTTAACACCCTGCCACTCGCATAATGAACGTAGCTGCCATCGATATTGTACCACTTCTGACGAAGATTTTTGCAAAAGTCTCGGGCCACTCGTATAGTACAACCTGAGTTTGTTATTGCCACATTAACTCATCTTATAAATGTTATGATGCTGCAAAACACACCTGATTTGAAAGTTTGAAATTTGGCCAAATCCAATCGATGACTATAACGGCTTGAATCCAATTGTATTGGATTTTTTTCAAAACCCTTTGCCCGATCCTGGCAAATCACAAACTACATCGTAACTGTTACGGCGTAAGAGAACCTCAATGTGTCTTGTGAATGTAAAAAATGCTCCCAGCATGTGGTAATATATCATTGTCCGATTGGATATCCCTAACATCAGTGGTACCCCGGACCATGCTTTGCCATTCTATTTCTGAAATTTACAACTATCTATCAATTGTATTAATCCATACTCCGTCTGAGCGACTGCTTCATGTACATAATCCATTTCCCAGCATCATGACAGCACCAACTACAGAGACCCTGACCACTCTAACACTATAATGCCGGTTCAATGAATTGGTAGCTGCATTTCAACGTTGACAAATGCCATCTACTGAGGATTATACGCATAGGGACGATCATGGGGGGCACTTCCTTTTAGAAGGAAGGGTTATGTGCCCCGCTCATTTGAAAAGTTGAGCCTTTACAGAAGAAGGAGGTCATTCAGTACACAAACTGAACAAGACAAAGGGGACATTGGTTATGAAGCTTAAAAGGAACATTGGATAAACAAAACTGTAATATTAGGGTTATGGGTATAAAATTGGCAAAGAGGTCATTGTGTACAAACATTTAAAACGCAAACAATTTCACTGCAAAAAACATCCTTGTCACCTGGTTACTTTGAATCAAGCAAAAGCCTTCCTCTTATATATGTAAAATTTACAATTATAGACAATGTGCTGTTACCAATTGGAAGGAAGTGGAAATGATTGAGCTGCCAATTTAAGTAAAAAATCCACCATACACTTACTAAAAGTGGGTCTTTTGGTACAATGCTTTTGAAATAAAAATGGGGTGTCACTGGGTGCTGGAAATAGGGAAAATGGGGGACCGCTGAATAGCATGAAGTAAGAAAAAGGGGGTCATTGGGTAACAGTCATCACAATAACTTAAAGGGGGTGGCATTTGGTAACAAGCCGGTTTAAAAAAGGGGCTCTCTCCCGAGGCCACATCCCTGATCCTGATCATATGTTGGAAGTGCCCCCCCCCCATCATAAATGCTGATTACCATCTAGAGGCCACTAGCAGTCTTATGTTACAAAGCCTATGCTATTAAATACAATGCTGTCACAAAACAACCAAATAATCCATGTGGGTCAACCAATATTCCAAAACAGAATAACAGGCAACAAACTCACATTGCTTGCCTGTCATTTTGGATTTATGCAATCAAGATACAAAATTAAGGCATGGAAATTTAAATTATGGAAATTATCTTCATATGTGCATATTAAGAGGCGCTTAAAGTTTGATTTAAAAGCCCATCCGAAGCACCTATAACGAGAATGATTACCACACTTTGCAAAATGGTGTTAAAAAGCGGCAATTTTGGTATAAGTAATTAGTATCTTTCCGCTGTTAAAATACTTCGGAATCTTACTATATTTTGGGGACCTTATAGAAATGCGTTGTGTTAAAAAAATCGCAATTTTTTGGAGGATATCACCCCTAAATATGAATTATTTACAGACTCAAAGTATTGTGTAGTGTGTATGTTTCTGTGGTAGTGTCGCTGCCTCAGATAATTACGGCATAAAACAACAGATTGCGTCCTAAATGTAAAAATGTGACGTCAAATTTTACACATCATCTATACCTCAAAGTATAAATCAAGCCTTCAAAAGTCGAATCTCTAGTCCAAAACAAACCCTTTTATGGTTTCACAGATTCCGAAACTAGTGACAGTATACAAACCTGTGAAGCTAAAACTTTTAAAAAGGTAAACCAAAAAAAAAAACTGCCGAGAAAAATTAAGTTTGAAGTTGCAGTTTAGTACAGACATCCAATGCTATTTATTTTTTTCTTTCTTTCTATAGAGCAATGGTACATTTATCTCAATTTTAGTGTTCTAAAATGCCTTTTTCTTCAAAGATATTACGCAAGGTATATATCAAACAAACAAATTTTTTGCATATTTTTTAATCAACGTGGAGTCAAACGTTGATGACGTCATCAATTTTGGCCAATAGACGACTTAGGTGTACATACTTTGAAATCAAACATATAATTTCCTTACCAAACATCAATGTAATACGAGAAGTCTTAAAAATGTAATAATTCGAATCAATATGTGCTTACCATAGAAAAAAGTTACGTATTTTTAGACCGCGGAAAAACAGAGAAATTACGTTTTTAGAAAATTGCAATGGAAACTCTATTTTGTACATGTGTCAATATGAAATGAAAATTTAAAAGTTCTCTAACACAAATTAAATTCATATAGCTTCCAAATAAGTGAAATAGAACGCTTGTGAAGACTATATTCAAATATGCAAGAAAATAAATAGTTAAATTTCAAAAAACAATTTTTCCCCCCAAAATTGATGACGTTCCTCTTTATTGCGTATAGCTATTTTTTGCATCCCGCTATTTTACTACCTCTGGATTCGTAATCCTGAGTTTTAAAAAACCTTTATGTTTGTCTGCAAAAAGTTTTCTTTCGAGGTAACCCCCTACTTTCTACATGCTTGGCGGCCCGTACTCCTACTACAGAATTAAATCCAGTTTAAGGGTTGTTTTACATCAGGGTAACCTCTTGGCTGAACATACAATTTACCCATAAAAACAAGTCTGTCCTTTCTCATAATTGATACTATGCCAACTGAAGAAACCACCAAAAAGCACTACCTAACAGCGGCAAAGAAACCATTTAAAATGCTTGATGACGTAACAAAAATTGTACATATACATGGAAATGCTTAAATCACTGTCTCATTTGAAAAAAAAGTAGGTTTATTTTATAGATTTAACAATGTCCTAAGACATTTGGGACAACATTCAACATTTGAATAAACATTTCGAAGGCAAGGTAAGTAATACCAGAAATCTTAAAAGAATTTGACCATTTGGTAACTGCGTGTCAGTTTGAATTTAGTGGTAATTCCGTCAAAAAATGGTCCCTCTCCATATTTAGGCTCATAACGCTAAACTAAATGACAGATTGAATTTGTTATATTCGCTATAAAAACCTTGTTTTATGGTTTCTATCATTTGTAGTAAACACTAACACTTGGTGGCTACCCCTTAAGTTTGCCTGTATCACATGATCAAATGCTAGAAGTCAGTGTGCCGTCAAAATCTGTCCTTTCCGAAAACACTAAGTTTCACTAACCATAATTTTTTTTTCCGAAGACCACACAACCTCAAATTTTGGAAACGTACTCTTTGCATCATCTATAATACAAAAATATTAATACTGAAAGTAATCAAAGCACTTTATTTTTTTTCACCCTCAATGTCGAAATGATGAAGTCTCTCTGTCAAATCTTGTCCTCTCCGAAAAATGTAACATTTGATCAATCATAAAATTGTTTCACAAAGACGTGATGCCTCAAAATGTTGGAAATTATACTTCTTGACTTGCAGACATGCAAAAACCTCAATACTGAAATTATCATGCAACTTTATTTTCCACCCGCAAATGAGACGCCGATGTAACCCTGATTGTAAAACAAACCCTAAATGATCAATCTGTTACCTGTTTCTTGCAAAATTGCAATTTCTAGCGTGAGGATAATTTGGTGAGGTCCCAGTGTCCAAGAATATGCCAACCTGCAGTTGCCTGCACGTTGCATAAACCCGTGTACAGTATCCAAAATGCCTAATTCATAGCGCTCATGATCCCCGCTAATGACATAACAAATTTAAACCGTCACCCATTGTGACGTAAGATCTTTGACAACTCCGGAACCGTCGTTCCCTTCGCCAGTGAGGTCATCGACCTGGTAGGAACTGGCAGAAAACAATAGAAATTTATCAACAAAATTCAAAATTATGTTGTATGAAAGAATATATAATTTGGTATAGTAGGAGGTTCTTACTGAACTGACTAGAAATAACAAAGTTATAGTGGAAAATGTGTCCTTACGGTAGGATTATCGGCTACGGTTTCGTGCCCAGATCTTGTTGAAATTTCTCATGAAATGTGTAATGGTGAAAGAAACATGATGTGCCAATTTTAATTTTCCAAAAAGGCGTTTTTAGAGATAATGTCACATAATGTGTTTTTCAATTCCATAGACTTTGTACAGGGGCTGATTTTGGTCAGTATAGAAAATGACCAAAATGTGCATTTGTGAAAGAAGACACATTTTTATTTCAATTATTTCTCAAGTATTGAGAGTTATAAGATTGTGTTTTTATTTTTAATGATTAAAGAAATATCAAAATCCATACAATTTTTTAATTTTGCTAGTGTGTCCATCAAACAAAGGACGGTGGTCGCAACCACACTTTTTTGTGAAGTATTTTCGAAATTGACTGAAGTAATCCACTTTTCATAATTGTTCCTAGAAGAAACTACAACTTCCTTGGTGATGAATAAGGTCATATGAAAGGAAATCAAGTTAAGAAAATTCCTCACGTTAGATTTTGCAGATTGAGTGTTTCTATTTTGAATCATAGTGTTTTTTAATTTTTTAAATAACAAAGTTTAATACTTTCAACTTTAGCTGACAATTAGAAAGTTGATTCAAAAAAGCTAACGTGACAGATTTTAGGTATTTTTGCTTTACAACACATCCCTGGAGTTTTCAGCTTAAAAGCCCCTTCATTAAGCCTGGAAAAATTATTTATTGTAACATTAGGGAATTTTATAAAATAAATAAAAGAAACACTAAAACAATCACGCAGTCCCTTTGACACTGCAAAAATTTGTGGAGGAGAGGTTCAACTCTTACCATATTCAAGTTTGTACTAAATTGATGTAGGGGTTTTTGATTTAATGGTCATTTTTCTCTAACGACCATTTTTATATCCTATATCCTACCTTAAACCATGACAAATTCTAATTTTAAGGCACAGGATGAGCTCAAACTTGGTGAAGCCACCACTGGCACTGCCACTTGAACCTATTGGGGCTCACTGAAAGCTGGGCCGGGTGGTTTGGCGTGGATGAGTGAACAGGGAACAATACAAGGGATTTGTCAACACAATGGGGCATGATCAGTGAACAGAGCACAATAGCTACCCCTCCACACAGATTGCACCAAATATGGGTGTTAAGTGGAATTTTATAGATTTATTGACCTAGCAACACCACAAAAAAACTCTCATAGATGCTACAGAGCTGAGATGTCGCCACCACGCAGGGGTGTCCTGGTTGTTCCTAACCTTGGCTGGGTCAATAAATCCTGCAAACTGTGCGATTCTACCCGTCGTGTGCTTAATTTCCGAAGTTCAATGAAGTTCAGTATAAGGGCTCAGGGGTCGACCCGATGTCCAATGATTTTTCCACTTTGCCGCCTGACTCTTTAAAATGTCTACATGGTTAAGAAGGAAAAACATTACCAATAATGCGTAGCCTGATGAAAATCCTGCGATATACCTAAATATTGAAAATTTAAAAGTTTACCTGCGTGACCCAAGGTGCACCATTGCCAGGGGAACGCCGCCATTGTGTTGCGAGTGTATTTGCGTTTTTAAAGTAAGTCCACACGGAACCATTCGTATATTGGAGTTCAGTCACCAGTAATTTTACATCCATATGCATTGTGACACAGGGGCGGGGGCGTCAATTCAAACATTTGAAACGGCATTTCACTCCCCCCCCACTGAGAGAGCGCTGCCACTGTCAAACTGTCTGGGGACTACCTGTATAGAGGCAGGAGGTCGTATGGCGTATCGGCTGCGACAGGCCCCTATCCCTTCTGCAATTTCACACGTTTCGTTCAAATGGCCTGTTTGGAAGCTTTAGGTGATTCGAATATTGCAGCCAGCTACAAGCGGGGACAGCATGAAACGGTCACCAAGCAACTTCACTGTGCTAAAGCAAACGACATCACAGTTTGCAGTCTAGCTCAGAATGTAAATCATTCTCTACACGAGACGCAGTGAAATTTTATCAGTAAAAGATTTCATAATTCGAGTGTTTACTTTAATATTTTAAAAAGAATTGTAAAATATGTGTTACTCTATTTTTTTGAAAAAAAAATGTATTTCCATGGCGGGCGCATGCTCGCACTTCGCTGTGTCCAAGTGCATGGATGCTATTTTAACTCTGCGCAGCAACAACAATACGATTTCAGATGCTTCACCATTCAAATGCAAATTTTGACCGCGCGTTCACGGATGGTAAACGAAAGCAGAAGCAACCACATTGATCAACGTGATACTGCAGCGTGTGCCAGTACCTTGGGTAAGTATTGCATTTTCGGCATGTTACCCTAACAATTCGACATAGTTACTATTCATAGAATTGAGTGGCTTTACTACTGTCGCTGGGGACGTTTAGGAAACTGTAAGTACTTTCTAAAAAGGAATTTTGAAGAGCACATAATTGGTCCATTTTCCCGTTCAGAAATATCGGCTTCGTAAAGGGTACTTGTTCGACCACTAACCCGAGGCTGCAGTGTATGACTGGCTGTCAGACTCAGTGTCAGAATTGTTCAAGAGTTTAGGCCAAAAAAACTCAAAAAGTAAAGTTTGTTTCCAGTAGGTAGTCCAAAAACCTATAAAAACCTATGTATGCGATTCTTTATCTTTTTGAAGGATTGGGATAGCCCGAGTACATGGAGTACGGTTCCGTAAACGCTATCATCAGCCTAGGGCCTAGGCTATGGGAATTTGGTGAGACCATTCTAAATTTTAGAAAGTAAAATTGTACAGTTGTATTTAAAATTTAATTAAAACACACTATTCAGCAGGGACTGACATTTAAGGAGAGTGAGAGCTATTTACCACAAAATTGTCATGTATGGTACCCTGTGGTAATCGGTTGTTAGGGTTAATTAAAGCATAATAGCACATTTGTGAAGAGTGCCCCCAATTTTTCAAACATTTTGAGATTTTTACATGGTTGCATTGGTAACTGGCTAGTAAACTATTCCTAACAAGGCTCTAGACCACAAAAAAAGCACACAAGGTAATATTGTGGTATATTGTGGTATATTGATAGTTACAGAACCTACAATAGTTTGTGGTAGTTTAGTTTGTGGTATGTGATCTTATCATTGACATATAAAGTGTGGTACATCCACGAACATCCATCCCGCACCCGACCCACGCCCATGTAAGCCTATAACACCAAGGTTCCCCTGGGCCCGCAACTTCTCTTGGCAGCCCTGTACATTGTGGCCTATGGTGCAGCTTTTTGTTTTATTACTGTGGTCAAGCCTTTCCTTAGCTGGGCGCCGGGCGATTTTTACCCAGTGGTTCCCAAGTTTTGGCTCTCGGTAAGACAGAAAAATCGGCACCCAGGCGCCGGATTTTTGAAAGCAAAACTGCGCCCGGTCTTTGGTGTACTCAATTCCTGAATTAAAAGTTATTGAATACTTTTGTTTTGAAATTGGTTTTGAAATACAATCACATAACATAAATTGTTATTTCAGTGCACATTACCGCCGTGACTAAAATGCGACATGAAAAACCTAAAGTAAAAACCCTACAGTATAAATTTAACAAAATTAAACACTAAATTGTGCCATATTGCCTATAAGCGCACTATAAATGGACCGATATGGGCAAATTTTTGCACATCTTTGGAACTTTCGTAACACATACTCATGTAATGTAATTTCTTCATTTTTAGCAGGGATTTAGATTAATATTTTAAGCATTGAAATCTATTCTGTTGGGGCTGGAACTGTTACGATTCCGTCTTAAATCTGTCGATTTCGGGACTTTATTTTTGAGACTTTCCCCATTGTACTTGCGTAATTAATAATTTGTTAAAATAACTCCCGGTCCTAACAAAACGGCTCCCGGTTCCCTTACAAAATTAGGGACCAGGAGCCGCTTTTTTTTTCTAGATTTCTGGCTCCCGGTCCAATTCATCTTATGGAAAGGCTTGACTGTGGTATATATTGTAGTATATGATGAGTTACTCCAATTTGGTATAGTTATGATTTTTCTAAAGTTTACTAAGCATACACCACAATATACCACAATCAATTTTGTGGTAGTCTGTGGTCTATGGAAGTGCAAGTATGATGAAGTTGTGGTATATTGTGATCTGTGGTACGTCCTCACAATATACAGCCTGCAGTGTAGGGATAAACCTGTGAATGGTTAAGCTCAAAAGTGTCTATGTGTCGCAAACGAAGGAATTTTGTAATTAGAATAATTAATATCGGACATCTCCGATAATAATTCAACGGCTGCTGGAAACGCCTTCCAATATGAAATACTCGGGAAATAGCGCCATGTACGTGTCTACGCTCATCCATTAGTTGTTTCATTGGTTCAGGCAAGTCAAGTTAGAGGTCATTTTCTTGAGGTGGCACTATTTCATCATGGACGGACATAAACTTAGCATTTCCAGCTCTACCGCAAAGTACAATCTGGGATCCCAATTCTAATTACAAAATCGCTTATTTGATGATAAATACGCATTTTTGAGCACTCTCATTCGCAGACCTAGTTTCCTAGACAGTTACCAACATAACTGTGCAAAAATATAAAATTTTGAAAATTGGGGGCACTCTTCAAAAAATGTGCTGTTATTGCTTTAATGGCCAGCCAATCTGAGTACTATCAAAGGTCATGGCTTCAGATGTACTAAAAATAGCTGACTAATCGGCAATTGGCCTGACACAAAATTCACCAGACTGGTAGTGATCGATTTGCAGGATTTGGTCCGTATGACTCCCACCAAGGCTTGGGAATGAGACTAAGGTCAGCCTCCCATTGGTGAAGGTTGCACACCACCAAATACACTGCCATTCATTTATGTACAAAATTGCCCTGACTAAAACGTCAATTTTTCGCTAACGAAGCGACTCAGTTCCTAGCGACAGCCGTTTTCCTTGGAACTCTACACCTCTGCATACCATTCACTCAGGAAAAACACCATGTTGACCACGGAAATTTCGAGCTACTGGAGTTCGAAGACTACGATGAGTTGCAAGCTCCTATCAAACTAGGGTTTCTAGTCCAAAGATTCCTGTGGGAAAGGGGTTCAAATAAGCACTATAAGTACTCAGCAGAAAGCCTCACAGACTTCTGGTCTCAATAGTTTGTTGGTTTGTATCTTAGAAATTATTTCCAGCACAAAAAATAACCAAAACAGTTGCTGTTTTAGTTTTTTTTTACTTTTAACTTAAAGGTGTCACTTGTTTTTACTCTTTTTTTAAACACAATTCAGCCAGAGGGTGTCAGACCAGATCTTTTTAGTGGTGTGGAATCTGAACTGAATCACGCATAATCCTAGGGTCCACCCCTTAAATTTCATGCATAATTATGCATGTAATGGCACTTTGTGTTTGCCCTACCTCTCTGAAGAAGTAGACTAGTTCCAAGGATAAAATAGGTGACCAATTGCTTGTCTGCACCAACAATTTTATGCTGCTGCAGAACATGTCTGCCCATGACTAGTATGTCTTCTGTGAACAGTCAAAAAACTTGACCAGAAAATGTCCACAAGCCACAACGGTCATAACATATTGCCCACGCAACGTGCTGTGGACAGCGCTGTGTGGAAATTTCACATTCATCCCAAATGTCGCCATCCGCATAATTACGCCCTAAAGGGTCCAGGGTAAACAACAATAGCCATTTGAAAACGATCATGTCGATAAAAATATAAAAAAATCTGCGTATTTAAGAAATCCAAATATGCCGCAAGCGTGGGTCATATCTGTAAAATCAAAAAAGATTATATCGTTTAGACTGTCGTGGGGAATTCCCGGAGTCCGGTCATCGTTCGCAATCAGCTCAGTGGTGCAATTGTAAAGCTGCGGTCGAAGCAAATATTTAGCTCAGCTCAGCTCATCTTGAGCCGGGCATCTTGGTCAGTGACACGGGTAATGCCGACCAGCTTAGTAAATCATCGATTTCACTATCGTCCATTGCACATGTGTGTGTGGTGTGTGTGCGCGTGTGTCTCTGTCTGTAGCCTGTCTGTCTGTCTGTCCTGTCCTGGTACCGGTATACACATTTGGTCAAATTGTTGTCTAACTTTTTAGTTGCATAATGATAAGTTTCATACATGATATCTTATTGTCTCGCTGAACTTTGTTTCGGCAGAGACTTAGTAATCACTTTTCTGTGTGTCTGTGTGTCGTCCTCTGTCTGGTCCTGTCTTGCCGTCCGGTTCACCAAAAGAAAAAGGGCTAGCAATCATGTCTTGTTTCCGCTTTATACTGGAGTTCGCACAGGGCTACGACGATGTAACTTGGTGGAAAGAAGCGGTCGACGAGTTCTCGACCTGATTCGATTTTGGGCGAAAATATCTAATTAAGTATCTAATTTCATAATAATTACGAGAAATTTTTACTGCAAAGCATTGTTTACAAGTTTTCTTGGAGTTCCGTATGGCGGTATAATGATGGTAACTTGGTGAATGAAGCTGGCTGAGGAGTTCTCGACCTGATTAGATTTTGGGCGTATTTCGGGCGTATTTCGGACAATTTAACTATGCAAATGAGCTAATTAATATGCAAAACAGCGTAATTGCTAGATCTTTTGAAACGGTACATCAGATCGCAAAATTCCTTGCTGCATTAAGCTATCATGATGCGTTTGCAATTTCTTGGCAATTAAGTGCAAGATTATTGCGGCTTATGTATGCAAATGAGCTAATTAAATATGCATCATTACTGTTCTCTGAACGGTACCAAAATCGGATGGGCAAAATTCCTTCGCACCATGAAAAGAATCCTATGCCATGCATCTTTTTGTAATTAAGTCAAAAGGGGCATTTGGGCGTTAAAATAGGATAAGTAAGTGGCAAATTTGCTATATTTAAGGAAAAAGATTGTGGACAAGTTATCATAGTCCGTAAAAGGCGTATTCCAAAAAATGATGTAACTTGGGGGAAGGGAGCGGGCTGAAGATGTTTTCGACCTGATTAGATTTTGGGCCTATTTTGGGCAAATTAAGTATGGCAATGAGCGAAGTAATATGCAAAAAATCAGCGTAATTGCTATAATTTGAAACGGTACATCGGATACTTAAAAATTCCTTCACTGCTATGAGAGCTCTTAATGGTGTGGCATCTGTTTGCCATTGAAAGTAAGTGATGTATTGGGCTTAGGTAGGTAAATGAGCTAATTAAATATGCCATAATTGCTGATGTACGATGGAAAATGGTAATCGGGGATAGGCAAAATTCCTTCCCTACCTGGAAAGATAGTCTGGGCATTAATTTGTGTGTGCATATAATTCGGTCGAAAGTGCATATGAGGCCATTAAAGGGGGCATTTTGTGATGTAATTGACCTAAATATGCGTTATAGCTGAAACTAGTACCTTGTATATATTGCAATATTCTGGCATTACATGGAGCAGTGGGTGCTTCGCAGCGGGTGATGGTGTTGGGATGGGTGGGGGTGTTTGTGGAGGGGGGGGTGTGCGGGGTGTTGGGAGGGGTCGGGTGTGGTGAGGGGTCGGGGGTGGGTGAGGGTGTTTGTGGGGCGTGGAAGGGGATGGGGTGGTTATGCTGGGTTGTTGGGGAGGGGCTGGAGTAATGCGGATGGGTGTGGGGAGGGGGATGGGGGTTATTGAAGGTGGTAGTGGGGGAAAGGGGGCGGGGGGGTGGAGTTTTTTTTTTTGGGGTTTTTTTGGGGTGGGGGAAAAGGGGGGGTGGGGGTTGTGGGGGTGTGGGGAGGGGGGGGGGTGTTGGAAGGGTGTGGGGAGGGGGTGGGGGTGTTGCGGGATGTTGGGGATGGGGGTGGGGTGTTTTGCGGGGTGGTGGGGAGGGGCATGAGGGTGCTTGAGGCGGGGGTGAGGGCCGATCGGCGGGTGAGCCCGGTGTGTGTGGGTTGGTGTCGAGGGAGGGGGTTGGGGTGTTGGGAGGAGAGATGGGTGTTCGGTGTTGAGGGAGGATATGGGGGATCTGTGTGGGGTGTTGGGCAACGGGGTGGGGTGTTTAGGGAGGGGGCTGGGGTAATGGGCAGGGCTGGATGTTGGTGGGAGGGGGGGAGTGTTTGGGGATGGGGGTTGGGATGGGGTGTTGGGGAGGGGGTGGGTGTTGAAGGTGTTGGGGAGGGGGTGTAGGGATGGGGTTGTGCCTGGAGGAGGGGGGTGGGTGTTGACCCTGGGGTCGTTGGGGAGGCGGGTGGGGTTGTTTGGGTATGTGGGGAGGGGGGATGGGGTAGAGGGTTATTGGGAGCGGGGTTGGGGTGTTGGGAGGGGTTGGAGGTGTTGTGGAGGGGGTGGGGTGTGGCAGGGGTGTGGTGTTTGGGAAGGGGTCGGGTGTTGGTTGAGGTCGGTTGTTGGGAGGGGTTGGGCGTTGGAAGGGGCTGGGATTATTGCGCGGTTGTTGGGGAGGGGGCTGGCGTAATGCGGGGGTGTTGGGAGTGGCATGGGGTATTGGCAGGGTGTTGGGGAGGGGGGTGGGGTGTTGCAGGGTGTGGGGTGTTGCAGGAGGTTGGGGGGGGGTGTGGGGGTTGATGGGTGTTGGGGAGGGGGTGGGTGAGTGCGGGGTTGTGTGGAGGGGGATGGCGGTGTTGAGGGGGGGTTGGGGAGGGGGGGGCGGTGGTGTGGGGTGTTGGGGGGCGGGGGTGGGGGGATCGGGGGGGGTTGGGTGTTGGGGATGGGCTCGGGGTATTGTTGGGTGTGGGCCAAGGGAGAGGATGTTTGGGAGGGGATGGGGGTGATGGGGGCGGTTGGGAGTGGGTGGGGTGTTGGGAGGAGGCTGGGAAGGATGCGGGGGAGTGTTGGGGAGGGGTGGGGTGGGACAGGGTGTGGGGAGGGTGGTGGGTGTAGAAGGGAGTTGGGGAGGGGGTGGTGGTGTTGGCTGGGTGTGGGGAGGGGGGTGGGGTGTGGGGTTGTTGGGGAGGGGGATGGGGTGGGGAGTGGGCTGGTTTGTTGGGGAGGGCTCTGGGGTATTGTGGGGTGTTGGGGAAGGGGATGGGTGTGTGGGAGGGGCTGGGGTGTTTGGGAGGGGGGGGTAATTGCAGGGTCGTTGGGGAGGGGGTGGGGTGTTGGGGATGGGGTGTTAGGGGTGGGTGTTGGGATGGGGTGGACGGTGTATGTTGAGGGTGCGGGGCAGGGGGTGGGGTGTTGCTGGGTGTGCGGGATGGGGGTGGAGGTTGTTGTGGGTGTTGGTGGATGGGGGTGGGGGTGTTGGGAGGGGGGGCTGGGGTTCTAGCGGGCGTATTGGGGATGGGAGGTGGGGGTGGGTTGGGAGGGTGTGGGTGGGGTGTTGGGAGAGGGTTGGGGTTATTGCGGGGTGTTGGGGGAGGGGGCTGGGGTATTGCGGGGTGTTGGGGAGGGGCGCTGGGGTTATTGCGGGGTGTGGGGGAGGGGCTGGGGTATTGAGGGGGTTGGGTTCGGAGGGTGCGAGGGGGTGGTGTTGGGGAGGGGGAATGGGTAGTGAGAGCTGGTGTCGGGGAGGGGGGGTGGGTGTCGAAGGGTGTTGGGGGGGGGCTGGGTGTTGGGGGAGCGGGATGGGGTGTTGGGAGAGGGCCGGGTGTGGGGAGGGATATTGGGGTATTGCGGGGTGATTGGGGAAGGGGATATGGGGATTGTTGTGGGAGGGGCTGGGGTGTTTGGGGTGTTGGGGAGGGGGTGGGCGTGTGGTGGGAGGAGGCTGAGGTGATGAGGGGTGTTGGGGGGGGGGTGGGGTTGTTGGAGGATGGGGTGTTGGGGAGGGGGGGGGGGTTTGCAGGGGGTTGGGTAGGGGGTGGTGTGGTGTTGCAGGGTGTTGGGGTAGGGGGTGGGGTGGATGGGGTGGTTGGGGAGGGGGTGGGGTGTTGGGGGGTGTGGGGAGGGGGATGGGTGTGGGGAGAGTGGGTGGGTGTTGGGGAGTGGGATATGGGCGTTGAGGGAGGGCATATGGGGTATTGTGGGGGTTGGGGAAGGGGGAAGGGGGTGATTGGAGGGGAATGGGGTGTTTGGGATGGGAGGGTAATTGAAGGTGTTGGGGGAGGGGGGCGGCGCCGGTGTTGGGGAAGGGGGGGTGGGGTGGTGGGTAGAGATGGTGGTGTTGGGGAGGAGAGGGGGGGGGTTGAGGTGTGGGGGGGGGGTGGGGGTGTGTAGGGTGTTGGGGAGGGGGTGGCGGTGTGGCAGAGGGGGTTGTGGTGTTGAGGGGTGTTGGGCGACGGGGGTGGGGTGTGGGAGAGTGTGCTGGCGGGTGTTGCGGGGTAGTTGGGGAGGGGTGGGTGGGTTGGGAGGGGGTGGGGGTTGGGGTCTTTGTGGGAGGGGGCTGGGTATGCGGTGGTGTTGGGGATGGGGTGCTGGGGTGTTGGGGTGTTTTGGGATGGGGTGGGGGTGTGGGAGGGGGTAGGGTATTGCGGGGGTGTTGGGAGGGGGTTGGGCGTTGCGGGTGTTGGGGAGGGGGGAGGGAGTCGTTGGGGAGGGGGCTGGGGTTGCTTCCCGTCGGGCTGAGCCGGGCTGGGTGTTGTGAGGAGGGCCTCGGGGTATAGAGGGGTGTTGGGGAGGAAGGGGGGGAGAGGGTGTTGGGGAGTGGGATGAGGTTATTGGCGGGGTTGTAGTGGGAGGGGTGGGTGGTGGGAGGGTGGTGGGGTTAGGCGGTTGGGGTGGTTGGGGAGGGGGTGGGGTGTTGGGAGGGGCTGGGGTATTGAGGGGTGCTGGGGAGGGGGTGGGTGGGGTGTTGGAAGGGGGTGGGGTGTTGTGGGAGGGGGCTGGGTATTGGGTATTGCGGGGTGGTGTTGGGAGAAAAAAAAAATTTTTGGGGCGGGGTGTGGCGGTATGGGGCAGGGTGGGGTGTTGGGGAGGTGGGGTGGGTGGTGGTGGGAGGGGGAGGGGTGGTGGGAGGGGATGGGTTATGGGAGGGCGGAGTTTGATGGGGTATTGTGGGTTGTGGGGAAGGGGGAGGGGGATTGCGGGGGTGATGGGGAGGGGGTTGAAAGTATTGTGAGGTGTGGGAGGGTCATGTTGTGGGTGTTGGGAGGGGGTGGGTGGGGTTGGTTGCGGGTGGGGAAAGGGTGTGAGGGTGCAGGATAGTTGGCAGGTGGGTGGTGGGAAGAGGGTGTGGGTGTGGGGAGGGGCGTGGGTGGAGGTGTATGATGGGTGTTGGGGGATGGGGGGTTGCAGGTGTTGGGAGGAGGGGGTGGGGTATTGCTGGTGTTGGGGATAGCGGGGCGGTGGGGGTTGAGGGGTGTTGGGATGGGGGTGAGGTGGTGTT
Source organism: Ophioderma brevispina (assembly GCA_023653785.1). Lineage (NCBI taxonomy): Eukaryota > Metazoa > Echinodermata > Ophiuroidea > Amphilepidida > Ophiodermatidae > Ophioderma > Ophioderma brevispina. Next base: position 82,899 of record JAMKCH010048252.1, read on the forward strand.
GGGGAGGGGGGGAGTAGGGTGTTGATGGGGTGTTGGGGAGTGTGAGGGGGTGTTGGGAGGGGGGGGGGTGTTGTGGGGGGTTGTTGAGGTGTTGGGGCATGGGGTGTTGGGGAGGGGGTGGGTTGTGTGCAGGGTGCTGGGAGGGGTGTGAAGGTGTGGGGGAGGGGGGGGGTGTTAGATGGGTGGTGGGGAAGGGGGGTGGGGTTGTTGAGGGGTGAATGTTGAAGGGGTGTTGTGGAGGGGGATGGGAGTGTTGTTTGATGGGGTGGTGGGGGTGGGGGTGGTCGTGGGGGTGTTGGGGAGGGGTTGGGGAGGGGCGGGTGTGGGAGGGTGTGGTGAGTGTTTGTTGGGGAGGGCTCTGGGGTATTGTGGGGTGTGAGTAAAGGGGATTGGGGGGTTTGGGAGGGGATGGGGTATGAGGGGGTGTTGGAGAGGGGGTGGGGTGATGTTGGGAGGGGGATGGGGTATTGAGGGGTGTTGCGGGAGGGGGTGGGTGTTAGGGAGGGAGAAGGTTGGTGGGACGTCGGGGTGTGGGCGAGGGGGGTGGGGTGTTGGGAGGGGGGGGTGTTGGGAGGGGGGCGGGTTTGTGGGTTGTTGGAACGGGGGATGGGCATTGCGGGGTGGATGGGGAGGGGTTGAAGTATGGCAGAGGTGTTGGGAGGGGGTAAGATGGGTGGGGTGTTGGGGAAGGGTCGGGGGCGTGTTGAGGTGTTGTTGGGGAGGGGGGTTGGGTGTCTGGAGGGGCGTAGGGTGTTGGGGAGTAGGGAGGGGGCTGTTGGGGCTGGGAGTAGTGGTGGGTGGTGGGGTGGTGGGGAGGGGGACTGGGGTATAGAGGGGTGTTGGGGAGGGGGGGTGGGGTGTTGGAAGGGGCTGAGGTGATACTTGGGGTTGTTGGGAAGGGGGTTTTGGGGTTTGGTCTGGGGGTTGGGAAGGGGGAGGGTCTGTGACGATGGGTACTGGAGGGGGTGTTGGAGGTGGGGTGTTGAGGGGTGTTGGGGTAGGGTAGATGGTGCGGGCGTGGGGGAGGGGGTGGCGAGGGGTGAGGGCGAGGGGGGGGTAGGGTGTTGAAGGGGCGTTGGGGAGAGGGGTAGTGGGGGGTGTGGTGGTGGTGTTCGTGGACTGGGAGGTGTTTGGGAGGGTAGGGGTGGGGTGTTGCAGGGGTGGGAAGGGGGTGGGGTGTTGAGGGGGTCGTTGGGGACGGGGGTGGGGTGTTGCTGGGTGTTGTGGGAGGCGGGGAGGGAGGGTGTGTTGATTGTTGCTGGGGGTGTTGATCGGGCATGTTGCCGGGTGTGTTGAGGAGGCCGGGGTGTGGTGAGGGGTGGGGGTGTGTGGGGGTGTTGGGGAGGGGGTGGGGTCTGGTGTGCTTGAAGGGGTTAGGGAGGGGGGGTGGGGGCTGTTATGGATGTGGGGAGGTGGTGGGGTGTTGCGGGGTGTTGGGGAGGGGGATGAGGGTGTGATGGGGTGTTGGGGGAGAGTGAAAGGGGTGTTGTGGGAGTTGAAAGGGGCGGTGTTGGGGAAAGGTGGGGGGAGGTATGCGGGTGTTGTGGGGTGGCTGTTGGGTGAGGGGGTCTGGGGGTGAAGGGGTTTGTGCGGAGGGGGGGTGGGGGGTGTTGCGGAGGAGAAAGGGTGGGGAAGGAGGGGTGTTGGGTGGTGTGAGGGTGTGTACATTGGGGAGGGGGAGATGGGGTGGTGAGGGCGGTGTTTGTGGGACGGGGATGGGGTTTGGTGGTTGTGGGGGTGTTGGGAGGGCGACGTGGGGTGTTTGGGAGGGGGCCTGGGTGTGTGGGGAGGGGGTCGGGTATTGTGGGGTGTTGGGGAAGGGGATGGGGGGGGTTTGGTGAGGGGCTGGGTGTATTGCAGGGTGTTGGGTTGGAGGTTGGGGAGGGGGTTGGGGTGTTGCAGGGAGGATTGTTGGGGAGGTGTGGATGTTGCCTGGGTTGGGGAGGGGGGGGGTTGGGAGGGGTGTGGTTGTGTTGGCAGGGTGTTGGGGTGTGGCTGGGGTTGGCGGGAGGGGGTGGGGTGTTGGGAGAGGACTGGGGTATGGTGGGTTGTTGGGAAGGGGCGATGGGTATGGCGGGGCGGTGTTGGGAAAGGGGGCTGGGGTGGTATGGGGGTGTTGGGGGAGGGGGTTGGGTGTTGCGGGGGGTGTTGGGTGGCAGGGTGTTGGGGAGGGGGTAGGGTGGTGTGGGTGGTGCGGGTGGTTGTGTGGGGTGGTGGGGAGGGGGCGGGGTTATTGCGGGGGTGTTGAGAGGGGGATGGGGTGGTGGGGGGGGATGGGGACTGGAGGTATTGCGGGGTGGGGAGGGGTTAGGTTTGTGGGACAGGTGGATGGGGTATGTGGGTTGTCGGAAGGGGCGGGGTAGGCGGGGGTGGGAAAGGGGGCTGGGGTTATTGTGGGGTTGTTGGGAGGTGGGTGGGGGTGCGGGTGTTGGGTTGTTGCAGGGTGTGGGGAGGGTGGCGGGGGGTGGTAGGGTGGTGTGGGGTGGTTTGAGGGTGGTGTTGGGGTGGTGGGAGGGGGATGGGGTATTGAGGGGTGTTGGGAGGGGGATGGGGGTGGGGTTGTGGGTTAGGGTAAGGGGCTGGTATGCGAGGTTGTTGGGAAGGGAGGTTGGCGGTATTGCGGGGTGGTGGGGATGGGAGTGGGGTGTTGAGGCGGTGTTGGGGAGGGTGTAAGGTGTGGAGGGGGGGGGCGGAGGGGGATGGGGTTGCTGCGGGTTGTGCGGGAGGGGGTGTTGAGGGTTGTTGGGGGGGGCGGGGGTGTTTGAAGGGTGTTGGCGGAGGGGTGGGGTGTTTGAGGCGGGTGTTGGGGAGGGGGACGGGTGGCGTCTGGGGCGGGTTGGCGGAGGGGGGTGGGTGGTGGTTGTGGTTTGGGAGGTGGATGGGGTATGCAGGGTGTGGGAGCGGTGGGGGATGGGGTATTGAAGGGTGTTGGGGTTTTGCGGGGTGTTGGGAGGGGGTGTGGTAGGGTGAGTTGACGGAGTGTTGGGCAGGGAGGGGGTGTGACGGGTGTTGGGGAGGGGGTGGGGGTTGTGGGGGGTTGTGGGATGGGGTGCTGGGGATGGGGTGGGGTGTTAGTGCAGGGTGCTGGGGAGGGGGTGGTGTGTTGCGGGGTGTTGGGGAGGGGGGTGGGGGTGATGTGTGCTGGGGTTGGGGAGGGTGTGGTGTTGTAGCAGGGGTTGGGGAGGGGGTAGGTGCTGCCGGAGTGTTGGGGGAAGGGGGGGTGGGTGGGGGGGTGCCGGGGTGTTGGGAGGGGTGTGGTGTGTTGGGGATGGTGTGTTGGGGAGGGTGGGGTTGTTGCGGGGGGTGGGGAGGGCGGGGGGGGGGGGTGTTGCGGGGTGGTGGGAAGGGGGTGGGTTGTGGAGGGTGTTAAGGGGTGTGAGGAGGGGGATGGGGTCGTTGAGGAGGTGTTGGGGAGGGCTATAGGTGGTGTGGGGTGGTGTTGTGGAGGGGTAGGGGGTTTGCAGGTGTTGGGGGATAGGTGGGTGTTTTAAGGGTGTTGGGGGGGTGTTAGGGAGGGAGGATGGGGTGTTGAGAAGAGTGAGTTTGGGTGTTGAGAATGGGAGATGGGTGTTGGGAGTGGGGTGTTGTGGGAGGGGTGGGGGTGTTGAAGGTGTGGGGAAGGCGTGGGGTGTTTGAGGGTGTTGGGCAAGGGGGTACATGGGGAGGGGGTTGGGTGTGGGGTGTTTGATGGGTGTTGGGGTAGGAGGGGTGGGGTGTTTGAGGTGTTGGGGAGGGGGTGGGTTATTGCGGTGGTGTTGGTTGTTGCGGTGGTGTTTTGTTGCGGTGGTGTTTTGTTGCGGTGGTGTTGTGGAGGGTTGGGTGGGGTGTTGAGGGGGTATGGGGGTTGTTGAGGGGGTGTTGGGGAGGGGTGGGGTGTTTTTTTTTAAAGTTATGTGTTTTTTTTATTGTGTGGGGAGGGGGTGGGTTGTGCGGGGGTGGGTGTATGGGGAGTAGGGTGATGTTGCGGAGGGGGGGTAGGGTGGCTGTCGGTGGTCCGGTGCAGGGCGGGCTGTGGGGTGGTGGGAGGGGATGGGTTATAGAGGGATGTTGGTGAGGGGAGGGGGGTGTGGGAGGGGGATGGGGTATGGGGTGTGGGAAGGAGGTGGGTATTGAGGGGTGGGGGGAGGGGGTATGTGTTATGTTGAGGGGTGTTGGGGGGGGTGTTGATGAGGGGTGTTGGGGGGGGGTAAGATGTTGCGCTGGGTCGGGGAGGTGGTTGTTTGAGGGTTGTTTGGGAGGGGGATGGGGGTGTTGAGGGTTGTTGGGAGGGGATGGGGTGTTGAGGGGTTTGTTTGAGGACGTTGTCTGGGGAGGGGTGGGTGTTTGAAGGGATGTGGGGAAGGGGGTGGGGTGTGATGGGTGGAGGTTTGTTGGGGGGTGGTGAGGTGTTGCTCGGGTGTTGGGAGGGTCGGGTTGGGGGAGTGGGGTGGGTTTTGAGGGGTGTGGGGAGGGGTAAGGGGAGGGTGTTGAGGGGGGGGCTGAGGGAGGAGGGGCTGATGTGGGGTGTGGGAGGCGGGATGGGGTTTTGCGGGGAGTGGGGGAAGGGGGATGGGGGGATTGCGGCGTCTTGTGGGCGATAGGCGACAGGAGAGTGCGCTGGTAGGATGTTGCAGGGGTGTGGTGGGAGGGGGTAGGGGGGGTGGTGTGGCGGTGTTGGGATTGGTGGTGTGGGGAGGGGGTGGCGGTGTGTGAAGGGTGTTGGGAGGGGGTGGGGTGGTGGGTTTGGTTCTGCCCTAGTGGGGGGGGCGGGGTGGGGTGTTGCTGGTGTTGGGGAGGGGGATGTTTGGCTGTGGGGGGATGGGGAGTTGACGGGTGTTGGGGAGGGGGGTGGGGTTGTTGTGGGGGTTGGGGAGGGGGTGGGTGTTGAAGGGCTGTTGGGAGGGGTGTGGTGTTTGGAGTTGGGGAGGGGGTGGGGTGTTTGGTGACGGGGTGTTGGGGAGGGGACTGGGGTGTTGCGGGGTGCTACTGGGGAGAGATGCGGGGGTGGGAGGGGAGGGGGTGGGGGTGGTTGTGGGGTGTGGGGAGGGGTTGGGTTGTGGGAGGGGGCTGGGTGTTGGGGAGGGCTCTGGGGTATCTGTGGGGGTTGGGAAGGGGGATGAGTGGGTGTGTTGCGAGGGGCTGGGGTTTGGCAGGGTGTTGGGGTGGTTGGCGTGTTGGGGCAGGGTTGGGGTTGTGTTGAAGGATGTTGGGGAGGGGTGGACGTTGCCGGGTATTTGGAGGGGTGGTGTGTTGGGGAGGGGTGTTGGTTGTTGCAGGGTTGTTGGAGGAATCCTTGTGGTGGGGTGTTGTGGAGGGGTTGGGCATGGGGAAGGGGGGGGTGTTGCAAGGTGTGGGGGAGGGTTGGGGTGGTGGGTATTGCGGGTGTTGTGGAGTGGGTGGGTATTAAGGGGCATTGTGGGGTGTTGACAGGATGTTGTTGGGGAGGGGATGGGGTGTAGTTGCCATAGGAGTGGGGTTTGGGGAGGGGGGGGGGTGGGGTGTTCGTGGGTGGGTGTTGGGGAGAGGATATCGCATCCTCCCCACGTATCTGCTTGCACAAATTCTTGGGAACACCCTGTACTCGTACAGTTGCAATTTGGGGGCGGATCTTGTTTTACAAGCTATGACGCGAAGGCAGGCGAGGAAGACTGGTGGGTTCGAGACCGCCTTGTTGGGACAAGGGATTTCATGTAGGAAACAAGGTGAGGAGGGTCAAAGTTCATTCAGGGGTCACTTAGAGTCATTGTCTGTGAATTGGTATACACTTGGTCTAAATACAAGATAGCTTTTTAGTTGCAGCATTGGCTCAAGGTCATACTTGGTATGTTACATGTGGGTAACAGATGAGGCATCTTGTTCAGTGACCCGGGAATGCCGGACCAGCTTAGCATCATGATTTAACTATTAGTCCATCGCCCATGTGGTGTGAGTGCGTGGTGTGTGTGGCGAGTGCATGTGTTGTGTGTGGGCGGTGTGTGTGTGGTGTCTCGGTCTGTCTGTCTGTTCTGTCTGGTTACCGGTACACACTTTAGGCAGTAATAGATAAGTCATACTATGATATGCTTAGTGGGACAAGGATTTCATGTAGGATAAAGGGGGAGCTCAAAGGTCATTCAGGGGGTCTCACGCGAGTCATGTCTGGAATGTGGGATTACACTTTGGTCAAAAGACAGATTAGTCTTTTTTTAATGCAGCATGGATCAATTCATGACTGTGGTATGTTCATTGAGAAAAAAGGGCCTTAGGGGTAACGATGAGGTGCATAGTCATTCAGGGGTCACTTGGGGTTAGTTATATTGCTCTACTATTGCAAGATACCATAGACACATGGACTGCTAAACACCAAAGTTACCACCCAACATACCACGGGAATTACATGGCCCATGTTTCTGACTGTGAACCTACAGGAAGTGTGCTGAAGGCAGGGTTCGCCAGTTTCTTCCACAGGCGGAGAAAAAAAAAGCGTTTTTCCACTTGGAAGAAACGGGTTCTTCATTTCTTCGCTAAGCGGAAGAAACTAAAAAAACTAAAAAAAGTTTCTTCTATTTTAATTGCCAAGGACATATTTTTGGTTTCATATTATATATGATATGAAATAGTGAGTAAAATAATTAAAACAACCATCAGGAAATCCCCACCCTGTCCCATGCACTTGTATAATTAAACTTGCATCGATCCACCAAGGCATAATAATAAATAACATAAACCAACCCATAACTGGAAGAAACTGTAAGACACTTTCCAAACAGAGATGCCACGTGATGTTGCCAGAAACTTTTCGAACATCTCAATTCTTTTTAAAAGCAAATTATAGTCTCCTGCTAGATACCCAGGTTTTTCCCAAAGTGAGATCTGGTTGTACACAACATGAGAACAACATTTGATTTGTGTTTTTAAATGAACCAAATTGGCATACAGATTTTTAAAAGTTTGTTTTTTTAGTATGGCATTCTTAATATCAACACTGATAATTTAGTTCAATATGTTGCCATGAAAGAAATGGAAACAGTGTACAATTACATCGTAGAAATTTTATTTCAAGACAAAACACAATTGTGTTACCATAAACTTGCAAGGAATACTAACATGCTATACATTTATTCATTTCGAAAAAAAAAAAAAGATTTGTGGACATGTTTTCAAAGTACAAAGCATGTGAATACGGTCTAATTTAGGTTGATGTTCATAGTACATTTCTCTTTATAATTCTTCCAGTTTCTTCAATTTCTTCCGGTTTCTTCCAGTTTCTTCGGAAGAAACTGGAAGAAATACTTTTTCCCAGTTTCTTCCATTCTTCCGGAAGAAAAACCTATTTCTTTCCGGAAGTTTCCGAATACAATTTACCACAAAATACCACAATGTCGCCACAGTGTGGTATTTTGGGAGTTTTAAATTTCCTATTAATAGCAAAATTCTATGGAAAATGTCCAATCTGAAACTCCCTGGAATTTTGTGGGTCCTTATTTGCTTGTTTCTTGAATTTTTCAAAGTGGAGAAAGAATACATGTGACACGCATACAGAACCTAGGGCAACACTTATTAAGATTGGACATACACAACATGCCTAAGCGTGAACACCTTGGAAAAAATCCTGGACATCCACGCCTGGGCAGGAAATAGAACCCGGGTCCTGGCGCACACAAGGCGAATGCTCTAACCACTAAGCCACCCAGGCCGCGCTGTTAACAAGCCTAATTAGTAATGGCTGAGCGATCCGGGTATACAGTACAGCCATACACACAGGACAAGACACTCCAGTATGCGAGATCAATTCTGATGCTTACCCGCCAGTCTAATATACAAGTAATACAAAGTAGGTATGAGACTAGTGCATCGTACACTGGAGGGGGGATATATGTTGATGTATCACTATAATCGCTGTTGTCTTTCATATTCTAGGCCATGATAGCGGCCACAGACCCGGAGGAGTTCATCCCATTTGGCCGCGAGTACTGTTCTAGTCATCCAGGTAATCGTCTGCTATGTCAACCAAAATCCATCAAGCGTGATAGTGATATCCCACTGACTGTGTTCAGAGATATCACCATAGAGGAGCCTGCTAAGGTAAATGTAAAACAACTATTATATGCCTCATATATAGATCCCTGTCATCTGATTGGTTAAAAGTGGAGGCATAAATTCAACTAGCTTCAAGAATTGAACCAAAAATGAACTATGCCCTGGGAAAAGCGGGCATAGTTCATGAACTATGCCCGGGACACCTCTTCCCAGCGTAAAAGACTGTCGTATGAACTATTAATCCGTATTATGAGTGTACATATTGAAGCTGGTGTAAGAGATGAATATAAGCAGACCGTATTTTGTTTACTCGTACTGTGGGGAGTCTGTGCTGTAGTGTAAATCTGATACAAACAAGAGCAAGGGAATGGCTAAATCGCAGCATTGAGCTTGTAGATGAAGATCTGAAAGGAATCAGAGATGCAGCTCATATGGCTAATACCAAACGGCAGGTAAAATACACCGTGAAGATATTCGAGGATTATAATTGACACTGATGACGGCCATCTGCAGGCCGTGTAAAAGTTGCTGAATTCGGAGCTGCAAGGTAAATTGTACGAATCTTGCCGACAAAAAAATGGCAAGAAGTCGATTACGGCGATCCGTTTTGGACTCCAACATCACTTCCTCAACACAAGAAAGGTTGATTGCTAATTCTTCACAAGTTTTGGACCCTAAGTTACACAAAATTGTTAAACCATGCATGCATGCACGCCATGACATGGCCATGGCCTACACATGATATAGGCCTGTGTTAGCATCCTGGCTTAGAATGTTCTTTTAACCAATCAGATGACAAAAACTATATATTCGGTATATAAAACCATAGTCTCGAAACCATACTATGCCCCTCGGCTTACGCCTTGGGGCATAGTATGGTTCGAGATCACCTTGGGCCTATAGTTTCAACCATGCCCCTCACAGCAGTCAATATTTGTATAATATAGTAGGGTCAGATGTGATGGTGATATCCCAATGACTTTTTTTTTTTTTTTTTTTTTTCCTCAACACAAGAAAGGTTGATTGCTAATTCTTCACAAGTTTTGGACCCTAAGTTACACAAAATTGTTAAACCATGCATGCATGCACGCCATGACATGGCCATGGCCTACACATGATATAGGCCTGTGTTAGCATCCTGGCTTAGAATGTTCTTTTAACCAATCAGATGACAAAAACTATATATTCGGTATATAAAACCATAGTCTCGAAACCATACTATGCCCCTCGGCTTACGCCTTGGGCATAGTATGGTTTCGAGATCACCTTGGGCCTATAGTTTCAACCATGCCCCTCACAGCAGTCAATATTTGTATAATATAGTAGGGTCAGATGTGATGGTGATATCCCAATGACTTTTTTTTTTTTTTTTTTTTTTCCTCAACACAAGAAAGGTTGATTGCTAATTCTTCACAAGTTTTGGACCCTAAGTTACACAAAATTGTTAAACCATGCATGCATGCACGCCATGACATGGCCATGGCCTACACATGATATAGGCCTGTGTTAGCATCCTGGCTTAGAATGTTCTTTTAACCAATCAGATGACAAAAACTATATATTCGGTATATAAAACAAATATTGACTGCTTTTTATTCGGAGCATGGTTGAAACTATAGGCCCTCGGTGATCTCGAAACCATACTATGCCCCTCGGCTTACGCCTTGGGCATAGTATGGTTTCGAGATCACCTTGGGCCTATAGTTTCAACCATGCCCCTCACAGCAGTCAATATTTGTATAATATAGTAGGGTCAGGTGTGATGGTGATATCCCAATGACTGTTCCGAGATTTCACCATAGAGCCTGTTAAGGAGGGTAAATGTAAAACAACTAATGTAGTAGGGCTCAAGTGTGATAGTGATATCCTATACTGACTGTTTTCAGAGATATCACCATAGAACTTGGAGCCTGGTAAGGTAAATATGTAAGCAACTAATGTAGCCTGCTAAGGTAAATGTAAAACAAATAACATTGTAGGGTCAAACATGTTAGTGGTATCCCACTTACGGTGTTCAGAGATAACATACAAAATAATCTAAAAATGCAATAAAAAAGAATTAAAAAAAAACTTGACCTAAAAAACATAGCACTTAGGGTTTTGAGCTACTTATACAGGAAGCTGACACAAACTCGTTTCTTGTTTTAGCCTGGGAGCTAGCACACATTTGTAACACATCTCATGTACAAAAGGTTTGAGTGATCAAATATGTAGACAGCCTGACAGGAACCCCTGAAACGTGATTCATAAGTGCCACAAATGGTACCTTAAGGAGAGGGGGACAAAGATTGTACAGGGGTCAAATTTTTAGAATGATCCAATCATGTTAAAAAGTATACCATGTTATGTGTCTAACCATAAGGATTCATAAAAGGTGTAGTTTGTAATGTACAGCCTAAAGTTTCAGAGTTATAGGCTAAAAACAGCAAAAATCAATAAAAACGGTCAATTTAAGTTGTACAGGGGTCAAATTTTAAAGTTGCTCCAATTTGGATAAAAAACGGTGCAAATTATTGGTGGAGCTCATAGAATTAAAATAAGGAATAGTTTTGAGTGTCTCAAATGCTTGCTTAACAAAGTAGGGAGAAACAAGGTCAAGCCCCATTGAATGCAATGGACATTGACCATCTGTGCCCCCTACATCAGAAACTAACCATAAGACAGTATCAGGTAGTAGTACCCTAGGTGCTTATTAGCACAAAAAATATTTAAAAAAGAACAATAACAAAAGGACACATGCATTACCTCAAAGTAGACTTTGGGGCGTAGACCAAATAACAAGCTGCATAACAAATTCCGTAGTTCTTTCAAAGGGATAAGACAAAACCCGGTGTAAAATTATTGATGAATTATTAACATGACATAACCATCTGTTGCCCCAAATAAAACTTGCACATTTTCTTAAAAATGAATAAAATGTAACATCAATTTCTCATGCATAATATCAGTGACCAATGGATGTATAGACTTCAGCAAACAATGGGCCCGGTATGCGGAGCCATTGTTATAGCCAGATGTTATCACCTCCACGATTCAGTTTGAGTAACAAAATACCCGTCCTCTTTCACAATAACTAACCAGTTTACATTATGATATAGGTCGTTGACCCTAAGTTTTCTTCTGAAATGAAAGCGCGGTAAATTGAATACAAATGAAGTTAAGCAATAAGTTACGGATTTTAATTCTGCACAAAGTTGTTAGGTCAAAGCTTGCCCAGCAACATTCTGGCATGATGTTTGTTTGTCTTTCTTCCTTTTCGAATAAATGATGAAAAACATGGACAAAGTTAATTGAACACGCACTATAGAAGCTCAAGATTTATTTTTTGTGAATGAGGATAAGTATTTTGCGCTTACGTCATTAAAAAACGACTTTGTCTAAATCGGAGAGGTGGTAACACCTGAGTCTTTTCAACCGCGAGACAATATAACAATGGTTCTGCATTCCCAGATGAAAAGGAATCTGAAGTGTTTTTCTACACCGCACACCGGGCCAGTAATTGAATATCTTTAGCTTCAATGTTTGCTGAAGTCTAGCGTATCTATTGGTCACTGATATTGGGGGAAATAAATTGAAGTGACATTTAATTCATTTTCAAGAAAATGTACAAGTTTTATTTGGGGCAACAACAGACGGTTATATGATTTTGATAGTTTATTATGAATTTACACTTGGTTTGCCCTCCTCCCCTGATGGGGACTACGAAACAACAGCAAAGAAGAACATGCCCCACCGTCTAAAGGAGGTGGCTGGGGGGGGGGATGTAAGAAGTTCACACAGACCAAGGAGCCAAAAATCTGGAAAAAAGTGGCTCCAGGTATGAGAAGGTTAAGAGAACCAGGAGCCACTTTTTGAGGAACAGGGTATACAAATTACAATGCCTATTACAATTTATTATACCAAAAAGCCTAAACTTATAAAACACATGTGCACAAAAAACCCTCAAAACCAAAATCTCTTGGCTTTTTCTCAAAAATATTTGCCCCAGTCAAAACTTTCAGCCCCCCTGATCATAGGGTTACAGCCCCAGCACGTATTTAATTCATAATTTTCGTTAAACAAATTAAAGTAAACATTATTTAAAACGTGGAATTTCTACGCTGTGCATTATTATGACCATTTAGAGAGAGTTCTGGCAAATAGAGAGAGCCCAAAGGATAATGCCACCCCGCTTGGAGCACACAGACATGATGAAGAGATCTACACTAAAGGCAATACGGTTGTTTGGAGCAAAAGGCTGTATGGGGCCAGTCCAGGGTGATCCACAAGGATTCACTGTGGATTCATCAATCCTGCAGGTAAGGGAAAAAACATGGGTTTGGAGTTATCCAACTGATTGCACACAAGACAGCAGAGTCTGAGTGGTACATTTTTGGCCAGAAAGAGCCTGATTTTTTTTAAAAATGGAGTAAAAAAGGGGTATTGAAGTATCAGTTCGGCAAAAGGGTGTCTTAGTCTTAAAGGTGGGTGATCCAATCATGATCTAATTTTTCATATGATGTCCCTCCCACACGTGGAAGGCATTTTGCAAAAACATCGATTACAAATTTTGAGTTAAAGTGGTCCAGCGCTTTTAGACTATGAAACGGCATGCCCTTCTGTGCTTTTGTTTCATAGTCCCCATCAGTTGAGGAGGTCAAAACCAGTGTTAAACTTTCATTAGTAATTATTAAAAGCAATTAACATCTGTTCCCCCGAATAAAAACTTGCCCACATTGTATTGAAAAAATGAATAAAAATGGTACTTCAATTTCTTTTCCCCAAACATCAAGACAAATTGGGATTTGCACATATCTGACTTCATAGCTTACAAACCATGGGAAGCTAATGATATTCAACAATGGCCTTAATATGCGAGGAGAAACACACTTAGATTCCTTTCAATCTGGAGTGCAGGGATTTGTTTATTGTCAAAAAGTTGAAAAGATTTTGGGTGTATCACACCTCCTGATTCAGATTTAGTATTTTTTTCATGACCTAAGCACAAATTACTATCTTCATTCACAATAATATAGATCTGAGCTTAATCAATTAATCTTGCCATATTTTTAATCATTATTCGGAAAGAAGAAAGACGAACAAAAGTCATGAAAAAAAGGGTTTTGACTTTACAATCTTTTGCAGAACCAAAGTCCAAAACTTTTTGCTTAACTTCCATTTCTATTCAATTTTACGCATTTTCCGAAGAAAAACAAGGATCAACAACCTATAGTATGCTGTAAACATGGCAAACCCTGAAACATGTTGGAGTGAGGTTTGACAACCATATTCATTCAAAAATAATTGAGTTTAGTATTTATATGCCAGTCCGCAACGCAATTGGAGAAGATTTTAAACATGGGAGAAGATGTGTTTTAATCTATTAACAAGTTCAAAATAGGGATATTTATTGTTAAATTCTGCATAAATTAATATTCATGTGGGCTTGGCCAGATTAGAACTAACAACCTCATATTGACCTACCTCAAGAAAGTAGTTAAAATTTTCAACATTTCTAATTGTTTCTTGAACACAATAAATTTCATTTGTTTCTGATGTTGTAAATTTGAATAATGAGCGATTTCAAGTTTTTCATCTGAGGCAGTTTTAGAATGTGTCATTTTATCTAATATTGATAATTCACCAATTTTAATCGAAATGTTTGCTGGGCTTATGCTATTTATTTTGGTAGACATTTTGAACTTGAAGTATGTAACAACTTAAAGGCTGACACAGAGATTTCAAAAAATATTTTTTTAGATATATTAATTAAAAGTAATCAACTAGAACTAAAGATAGTTGCCTAAAACACTCAATTCCAAGGTTTGTGATGAATTGGATTTTTTGTTTTGATACTGTGTATTACAAAATTTCTGGACTAAGAATCTCATTAATAAATTGTGATTTTCTCCATGAAGGAGATCAATTTGAGCTTAGCTATTTCACACAGTGATTATGTGGACAAGCATTATCAATATGCAAAAAGCATGATCTGTTAATAAATTGACGGTGCCATCCTCAGGAAATCTCCGAGTCGGACGATAGTGGTCAAGCCTCATTCAATATAGCAACTCAACAAATGTATAAAATTAGATTACAGCAATATAGACTGCAGACTACCAACTGATGTGGGTTGCTCACAGATGTTCCCTTAGCCCACATATAATTTTGTCCGTTATTTTAATAACCATTACAGTGGATTTGGTTCTTCAGCTGCAATGGTTTTGAAATATGAAAATATTTCTTGACAACATAAAAAAATCATAATGTTTCATCAAAGATTTTGCTTTTACGTGTTAAACTAATGGCAACGTCTAAAATTGGGATTTCTTGGCTGCCACCGCCTTCTGAGTCAACCTTTAAAAAGTGCCAGAAATAGGGTGATTGGGAGCAGTAACATATTTTTTCAAAGAAATTGATTTTTGTGATGTGGGTGGAAGACCTTTTCAATCCAATTAATTTAGTTATTCCAGTACTGTCCTGGTATGCTATGTCAATTCCCCAGAATTGCATGAATACCACACATTTTATTTATATGGATATTTTACTCCAATACTAGATTTGGGAGGCGGCAGCCGATATCACCTAATTGCGTGCATCAATATGGTATAGCATGACTTGCGATGGAAAACAAATCTCTCCAAACTCGACAAACTCGATCATGTTTGCTTTGAATTGAAATAAAGCGTGCAATCTGATTTGAGGATTGCGATATAATAATGTCAGCGAGAGATTTTGAAAGTCAGTTTGATTTATAACTTGATTGAGAGCAGATCATATTATCAAGGGAGCTGCAATGTGAATTTAATCTTTACTGGAATCAAGAATGAATGATAAGACAAATTACTTTTGCTTAAGGCAAATTAAATCATGAAACGAGAAGGACAACCTAATATGCTGTGTGTCAACTGAGTTTTCTCTACCACGTCTCCTAATTTCTGGCAGGAAATCCTCTTATGTTCATCTGCACTGAACTCATTATCAACAAGTACTTTTCATATCTTTTCATAAACCTGGTCCTGTTCTTTTTTTTAATTTATAGGCCCAGTGGATAACATTTTGGCTACAAGGAAACAAACCAGAATTCGAAGGAGCAGTGGAGCGTGAGACTAAACCAGGTATTGTATGTACTGTTATTACACCTTGAATCTTGAATCTTGAATGATAATCCACATGCAGCTTCTTAGAGCTATACTTGGATGGTGCAGGTGATGTCACAAACAAGGGTGGGTGCAAAACTGAAGTGAAGGAGGATAAACCAATCCAATTCCAACTAAAGAGTCAACAAAATTAGGGTGCACTATATACATGAACATGGTGACATCTACAGGAGTCTGGAGCCTGGTGGAGGAAGCATTACCAGGATGGCAGGCATAGCAGCTTCCTTAAATGCGGCTACAGATGGAGCTAAAACAGCAGTGGCTGGAAGATGATTCCCTACACGGATTGAGCGAGGATAAAATGAAAACTTGTACGAATCAATGGTCGCAAAGGGAACATTGTATTTGAGCTGGTGGTCATAGCGTGAGAAGTAATTTGCAGGCTGGACACAAGGTGGAAAGGACATATTTACCAGGTTGTAATGTATTTTGAAGAACATAGTAGATTGAGCTAGGAGTCTGCGTGCATGAAGGGGTTCCCATCCGATCTTACTGATGAGAGGAGTCACATGGGTAGTTCGACGGTAATCTGCATAGATGAAACGTGCTGCAGCACGTTGAATTTGCTCAAGGCTATCCACTCTAGATGTAGTATGAGGGTTCCATGCCTCAGATGCATATTCTAAACGTGGTCGAACTAAGGATTCATAGGCTCTTTTCTTGACTTCCTTCGTACATGGACCTAGAGTTCTTCGAAGAAGGCTGAGTGTTTGACTGGCTTTTTGGTGACATTTTGGCAGTGGGTATTCCAAGATAGATCAGATGATATTGTAACGCCAAGATAATCATGATGATTGGCTCTATCCAAAGCTTGACCAAAGATGGTGTACTGGAAGAGGCTTGGTTTTCTCTTCTTGGTAATGCTGAGGATTGCACACTTTTTCACATTGAATTCCATCAACCAATCAGTGGACCAAGTTGAAAGTTTCTGGAGATCATCTTGCAAGATGCTATGGTCTTCGGGTGTGTGAATTTCCCCGATATACTATGCTGTCATCAGCAAATAAGCGTATTCTAGATGAGATGTTCTCTTGGATGTCATTAATGTAAAGAACAAAGAGTGCCGGGCCCAGCACAGATCCCTGGGGAACTCCAGAGGTAACATCAACCCACGAGGAGTGCTGGCCATTCACTGAGACTGCTTGTTTGCGGTTATGAAGGAAGGCATTGATCCAGTTAAGTGTAGAGCCTCTGATGCCATAGAAGTGAAGTTTAGCAGACAAGTGACGATGTGAAACCTTGTCGAAAGCCTTATTGAAATCCAATAGTATAACATCAGTTTGACCACGGTGTTCAAGAGTCGTGGCCCAGTCGTGAACAGATGTAATCAGCTGGGTAACAGTTGATAAGCGCTCACAGAATCCGTGTTGAGAATCCAAGATGATCTTGTGTTGGCTAAGATGTTTTGATATATGGCTGAGAACAATATGCTCAAGCACTTTGCAGCACAAGCAATTGAGGGATATCGGTCTGTAATTTGCTGGTTCCGATTTAACACCTTTCTTGAAGATTGGTGAAACGGAAGCCCTTTCCTCCACTCATCAGGAACATGACCAACATCCACCGACTGTTGATAGAGAAAACCAAGTGCCGGTGCAAGCTCATCAGCAACACACTTTAACAATCTGGGTGGCAGCTCATCAGGCCCACTAGCTTTTGAAGGATTGAGTTCCCGTAGTTGTTTTGCTACGCCGTCAGGATGAATGATTAAATTTGGCACAGACGGATAAGGAGAGTCTGGTTTGACAGGTACGGAGTCAGTGGTTGTTGGAGAAAAAACTGAAATTGCTCATTTAATGCATAAGCCTTATGTTTATCAGTGATGCACATTTTACTTTGTGTGCGCAATGGTGGGATACTCATATTCTCTGTTCTCATCAATTTAACATAGGACCAAAAGGTCTTGGGCTTATCAGTGAGGCTTCCTCCGACTACATTATTCACGTAGTTCGCATGAGATTGTCTAATCACTTTAGTAACCTTATTCCTGTACTCTCTGAAACTTCTCCAATCTGAGGATGAATTTGACTTTCTAGCTTTTGTGTAGAGTCTGTCACGCTTTCTCATCTGTCTCTTTATTTCAACAGTTACCCAAGGAAGGTTTCTACTTGACCTACTTACTCTGGATGGAATATGTGCGTTCATCAGATTGTGCAAGGTATCTTTGATGACTTTCCAGTTTGTATTCACGGTGTTATTGATGCGGTTGCTGTTCAGAAATCTGTTAGAGAAGGACTGCACTTCCTCCTTCAGTTTATCTAGATTTGCCTTCTTGAAATTATATATCTTTCTCAGAGGCTTCGGTTGGATTCTAGGCTTCAAATTAATGTTAAACAAGACAACATGATGGTCTGAAATGCCTGGAGTAACATCAACACTACTGATAAGTTGAGGGCAGCTAGTAACGACAAGATCTAAGATGCTGTTGGATATAGGTCTTGTCACTTTCTCCACCAGTTGAGTGAAAGAATTTTCATACAGGAAACTCAGAAACTTGTTGTGGACTGATGCTGTCCTGCTATTTGTTGTCGCCCAGGAGGATGAAGGCCAGTCTGGAAGATTGTAGTCACCTCCTATGATGATGTTGGGTAACTTCCTCTTGTATTTACTCAGCAACTTAGAAACTGATAATGAAAGTTCGTCAATTGCTGCAGATTTACATTTATTTGTCTGAGGACCATAGTAACTTGCCAAGAAGAGAGGTTTGGAATTTGCAAAGTGTAGATTGGCCCATATAATTTCACAATTTACATCCAGATCAGGGACATCAGATGAAACAAGAACATCTCTAGTAGCTATAACACGCCACCTCATGAATATTCATGAGCATAATCATGCTATTTCATTGGCTGATTCCTATTACAAGTGTTATTTTCCTAGGGAAATAGTTCACCACAAAAGTGGTCTAAAAAAGAGAAAAAGAGCAGCATAGTGCATAACTTGATTGAAAAAAAAATAAGAAAATAAAAATCAAAACAAAACTAGACATGTACTACTGGTACTTCCAAAGAAGCACTAACCTTAGGCGTTCGGCGTTGGACCCACATGACCTTTGACCCAAATCTGTGAACACTCTCATGTGGGCCTTGGGTCAGGGCGTGTTCTGACCAAGTCTAGTGATTACAGCAATTGATTTGTGGCAGAAACAGCAAAAAGGAGGGTTAGAGCATCTTGACCTGTAATGACCTCTGTGTGACCTTTGACCCCAATCTGTGTATATCCCATATGGGCCTTGTGTTAGTGGTTCTTCTGACCAAGTCTAGTGATTATAGGAATTGATTTGTGGCAGAAACAGCAAAAAGGAGGGTAAGAGCGACTGACCTGTAATGACCCCTCCGTGACCTTTGACCCCAATATGTGAACACCTTGTATGACACTTGGGTCAAGGGTTATTCTGACAAAGTTTGGTTAAGATCAGTGTAATACCAGTAGCAGACATGCCAACTAGTACGGATTTTCCGTATTTCGTACGGAAAATGATGCGAAATATGGACGTACGTTTTCCCGGTAAAAAAATAAGGAAAATGGTCGCGTTACTAAAATAAAAATAAAGTGTATAAAAAGTCAGAAAATAAGTAAATACAGAACAGTAAAGCTCAGGAAAGATGGCAATATCTTTTCAAAGGGAATAAAAGAACATAGATTTGAAATATTTTCAATTTATAAAGTCTGTTAAAATGATTTCCGACATTGTTTTTCTCCCGACTTTCGGATGGTTCACCCACATTAATATTTTGATTTAACCATTTAACTGCTGTATGCTAAATGTCTTCTGAAGGTATTTTAACAATTTAAATTAAATGTTGCAAAGGGATAACCCTACGAATAATGAATTGTTATAGTGGTTTTGTTTTAAAGTTTTGAAGCTTTGAAAGTTTATACTTAGTTTTATACTTTTCGTGCATTTAAAACAATTTTCTATATGAACTTAGTTCCCACTGACAGTTCCTTAAATGGGACTGTCAGACGGCGGAGCTCTGTCCATTTTTCTGGAAAAGCTGTATTTTAAAGAGCTCTATCTCATAATGCAGTTCATGTGTCCATAGGTAGCTTAGTTTTCAAGTTATGAGCCTTTAAAGTTAGACTTTAAGTTCATTTGTAATGTGCTACTGTAGGCTAAAACCAATAATTCTTGTTTTTCCATATGGACTGTGTTCCTACTGACAGTCCTTAAATGGGGACTTCTCAGATGCAGAACTCAATCCATTTTTTCAGGAAAGAGTAAAGAGCTCTCTCATGAATGATGCAGTTGTATGTGATGGCTCAGTTTTCAAGTTATGATCCTTTAAAATTTAGTCTTTCTTTTTGGTGTAATATTTAAAAAAATCTCCATATGGACTTAGTTTCTACTGACAGTTCCTTAAATGGGGCTGTCGGACGGCGGAGCTCTGTCCATTTTTCTGGAAAAGCTGTATTTTAAAGAGCTCTATCTCACGATTCAGTAATAGGTATCGGAGTTAGTTTTCAAGTACGAGCCTTTAAAGTTTAGACTTTACATTTAAACTTATGTCATGTCTTAAGAAAAAACGTTGTTCCAAATTGGCCTTTCACTGCATTGATATTGCTTTATATAGAGGCTGTAGAGCAAACTTTGGGCAACAAAATTACAAATTTTCAAGAATACTGATTTTGGGTCAAAAATACTGATTTTTGGTCTCTGGAATACTGAAAGCTGTATTCAAAGTTGGCATGTCTGCAGTAGCATTTTGAAATATTGAGAGGGTTAGAGAGATTGCCCCTTTTTTACCCCTAAATGACTTGGATTCACGCACCTGGCAATCACTGTGACCGAACAATATCGATAGCACATGTGAGCTGTGGGAGAAGAAGGAAAAAGGTTTTTAGCGTGACAATGACCGCTATTGACCCTACGTGACCCCTATGGTCAAACTGTAAACACCCCTATATGGGGTTGGGTCAAGGGGTTCTTGTGACAGAATCTAGTTGCAATTGGGTGAAGAATGTGAGAGAGAAGCTTTTGAAGTGTTGGAAAGAAGAAAGAAGAAGAAAGAAAGCAAGAAACAAACAGACAGACTCAAAACCTTAGGCGTGAACGCCTTTAAGGTAATGCATAGTGCTTAGGGTTTTGAGCCAGAAGCTGAGACAAACCTTTTCCTTTTGCCTAATCAGAATAGGATTTGTTGATGACCTGTAAGCGTTACATTGGCAGAAAGAAAAATTGAACCTGATTGTGTAATCTCCTTAATATTTGTCCACAATATATTATGTTTGTTGTACTTTTTCCTTCAGGGACCCAGTAGCCAGTGTGTGCATATCCCAAACTCAACTCCCTTACCGTGTTGGTGAACAAGGAGATGAATATGCTGTATCTCTACCATTCCAGGTTAGTGCACGGGGCATATGGCCATTGCCAGCGCAAAACAAGGTAGTAAGTGTAATAGTTGCCATGTGATAAATCTGTGTCTTGCTATGTATTAACGATAACTCGATATATCGTCTTGGGCAGGGGCTCTTGAAATGGTTCTTCAGGTCCACGACCCGAGCCTCTGACAAAGACAGGATACCATAATAGTTTTTTTGGTGGGAATTTCTGACAATGGCAGTATTTGCACTTATTGACCTTGTTGAACTTACATGATGATATGGCGACCCTAAAATGGTGGTATAATGCAGGGATGTGCTCAGGCAAAACCCCAGTTGAATTATGCGCCGCCCCTGAGTCAGTTTATTTGTAGGAGTATTGCAGCCAAAATCTGGGCCATTCTCTGTGTATTTGCATTGACCCAAGTATAGTGTCAAGACTTCAGTGAGGGATTTGCCTGACCAGAAAAGCTATAAATCTCTGACTGAAGTCTTGACACAAGACAAGTTTGTGCACACCAATTATTATATGAAGAATAACCAAAACGAGGCAATTTACAAGAGGCCTCTACTACCCATATCTTCCACTCTGGTATAGACTGCCGGGAAAATGTCAAGAATGGCAGAGGAATTTCAACTCAGTACGGCAAGAAAAGAAAAAATGTAAACGGGTCTGGGGTGTTCGGGTTCGAAGGGTAGAGCCTCTCATGAAGGTGCTAAAGCCAGTTCATTTTTTGCCATATATCCTTTTTTGTGGGGATTTAATGTTTTATTGGACACCTACTACATGTGTCATTTTGATCATTTTGCCCCTTTTCATATCCCACAATGCTTCAAACAGTGATTGATCTGTATCAGCAGTAAGGCTTGTTGAACAATGTAATCAATGTCCAAAATAATTTCCTTCTGTAGATTTCCAAGACGTGGGCAATAAATCGTGGCATGTTGCTGGAAAGAAGTGTGTCACAACTTGAAATAGCAAGCCCAAAGAGGTAAGAGCAAAAAACAACTTGTGAATACACATCCAAATTCTTCAGAGGTGAACCTTATAAGTACCTATGGAGTACCTCCTGCATTGGTACCACATTGCAGGCCACTTTGATACACAGCTGACAGTACCTCAGTCACAGGTGCTTGTACAGAGGTGTAGCTGTGAAAGTACTCATGAATTGAGTTAACCTCAATGGGATTATTGTGAGAATTCTATTTATTATAAACATAATCGCTAATATGTTTTATAATTATACGTTATCAGGTTCTCTGATAAGCACAGCACTAGAGACTGTTTTTTTTTGAGGGGGGCCACCAGCTATAGCTCTCAGGACCACTTTGCATTCTGTTGTGCATGTGTGTGTATGTGTGTCACTAAAATGTAAAGTTTTTTAAAATTACTTGTGTGCAAACACAGCAGCCCACAGCATATGGCTCTGGTTTTTTTAACATATACCAAAAAGCTTATTGACACTTTGAGGAGTCCCACACAAAACGGTGTACCACCAAGCTGAATTATTTTGTGATGTATATTAAGTATAGACCTAGCTTAAGCTCCCATAGCTTAACAAAGTTTGGGAGATTCCTCCTTGTCTGTGCTGGACAGGCTTAAACAGCCAAATGTTGACAGAATTTTGTCAACCAACCAAACAGTACCAATTTGTTTGATTTGCCATTGCATCAAAGAATAACATGTGATCTTCATATTTCATCATAGCAATGTTAGAACTTTCCAGAATATAATGGACATCGATACATTTCCTTGTTCTAAAGAGGCGGTCAATCAAAAATGATGTTGCGGATGTTATATTTTCCGTCAACAGTTTCACACTAAATTTAGCTGAGCATTGCCTTAAATTAGAGCAAGTTTATATTAATTATTAATGCCAAGGTCAAAGGTCATATGAGGCATATCATTACAAACTGCAACGGCAGGCGACACATGCGGTCTGAGGACAGATGTATTTTTTAAAGTAGGCCTCAATTAAAAAGTTGAAATTCAATTTGAACCAAAATTGTGTCATAGGTGATCCCTCATATTTTGATGAGGTCAAACGTCACATGCTAAGGTCAAATGTCATGTGAGATCAAGTTGAAAGATAGGCTGTGTGGCCCACAGCTTTGAATATAGTGAGCGCGAAAGCTGAGAACCACAAAATTCTAGTTTTATGAAGCGGCCCACAGCTTATATTTTTTAATATAGCGAGCCCGAAAGCCGAGAACTGCAAAATGATAGTTATAAATGTTGTGTTTATTAGTGTTAAAGGTGGGTGACCCAATCATGGTCCGATTTTCCATCTTCTCCCTCACATGAAAGCATATTACTAAACACACACTTTTACAAATTATGAGTTACTTTGGTCCATTCATAATTAGGATAGTAGAAGTAAAAATGTTTACTAAATTGGCTGACGTTTGGTTTCACAGTTAATTGCATAGATGGAAAGCACACACCTGTGTCTTAGAGTAGTTGTATTATTAGAAGTATTTGAAAACCACAAGTATGAACCTGGCTTTGTATAACGTCATGTAAATGCAAGAAGGTTATATATTGGCCATGTGATACATCTGTGTGCTGGCATGTATTGGGATAACTCTCAATTTATCTTTCCTTGAGTCAGTGGCTATGGAAATGGCAATCACCAGAAAAACATTGTAAGAGCCACTATCCAAAGACCTGGCATAATAATATGTCTGATGGGAATTTCTGACAAATGGCAGCTATTGCACTTATGATCCTCTTGCATTCACGCAATGATTTCAGAAGGGGACAATGAAATTAGCAAGTTTATGGATGTTTATGTGTGAAAATGTTAACCAATCTGTTTTCAGTCAAGTCATTGTAGGTCAAAGGTCATGTGAGGATGGCAAGGGCATAAGTACATCCTGCTTGTTTCTGCAATATTTTATGATCAAATTCAAAAGAACACCACATGCTTTATTACTTATACAGTATTGTTTTATTCCATATTACAGGGAGACCGAGAATTTACCTACATTGTTCAGTTTGTTGCATCCTTTAGATGAACCTGCACCAATCATCTTTAAGTCTGGAGGTGGGTATATGTGGCTGGTTCCAATGAAAGATTTGAACCACTTCCATAATGCATTCCAATGTGCTTATGCTGCATTGTACTAAACACATGTCAGTACTTTGAGATAAAAAGTTTTCAAGGACCACAAGAAATTTCATGATCTTGGTAAAAATGTTCAAGGACCACAAGAAATTTCATGATCATGCTAAAAATTACCTAAGTACTTGTACTTTGTGGGCTAAAATTAGTGTAAAAGGTGTTTTAATGTGTTAAGAATACAATTTTGTGGGATCACATCGAGTGTTGACAAACAGAAGGACGTAACTCAGCACTGAAAGAAATATTAAATAATTTCTTTAATTCTGCTGTAATACTGCTTTTGAGAAATGTGATTTTCTACTAAGCAAATCTATTCATTAGTCAAAATATAAACATCTCATAAAGCTCATATATGGTACTGTAAGCAAACATTATATAAACTTTAGTAAACAAAGAACATTTTTTAATTATGAACAGCAGAATTAAAGAAATTCTTTAATATTTCTTTCAGTGCTGAGTTACATCTTTCTGTTTGTCAACTCTCAACATGACCTTATTGATGTGAAATTACCCAAAACTGGTGCATTGTGGGATGGACTCAATACACCTTCTGCATTTTTTTCTATCTTTTCTACACTATAATCTCAACGGAAAATATAGCTAGTGCTCAAAACATTAATTTTGTCAGTGCGTTCATATTGCAGATGAAATCAAGGCAAACATGCTCAGCCATCTTTACATTTTAATCCGAGATCAATTTTTTTGTTTTTTTGTTTTTTTGCCTTTTAAATAAATGACAGGTTACTATTTAAAAGGGGAACCTATACAAAGAATAACATTATACAATATATGCTGTTTCATGGAAAAAACGCAGATATAACATTCTCAGCCTTTTCTGTTATTCAGGGAAAAGATGCCGTAGATCATGAAGTGGCCCTTTAAAGCATCACTGGCACATTTTTACAAAATATGAAATTTCTTCAATTTACTTGCAAATGATAGTCTAGGCCATTGGAAGAATAGAGATATATTTTACACATAAAAATAATATCCCCCAAAACATATAAGGCCATTAATAAGAGGCTAAAACGTCCAGGTAATTTGTAGGCTAACTTTAAGTTTGCAGTAACTTTGATCAACAAATGTGCCCATTGCATGAATATCATAGACTTATAACCACAATAGGTCACAGACTGGTCAAACAGGGTGCATACCATGGAAATCAACTCTGGCATGTGTTTTCTTGTGTTAAACACCATTTTCATCATCTGCTGAATAAATGTCACTGGATTCTTTTTATTATACAATTGTTCTGTTTACCCATTAAGGGCACTGATTTGGTCTTATCATTCAGGTGAGGGCTAATGTATAAAGCTTTATAACCGTGCAAAAATATCAATTTTGAAAAATATTTCAAATGTGCCAGTGTCTCTTTAAACAACATCGTACAATAATCAAGTTGTGAGAATCAATTGATGTTTTTGTTATGTGAGTGCAAAAAGGTCATAAGTGTGATAGCTGCCATTTGTCAGAAATTCTCATCAAACATACTCTTATGGGAAATCTTTGGTCAGTGGCTCTTGAAATGGTTTTTCAGGCAACACAGTTGCGTAAAGAAGCATTTCAAGAGCCACTGACTTAGTTCATTAGGGAAAGATAAATTGAGTTATCCTAATTCATGGCCGCACCCAGATGTATCACATGGCAGCCATTACCCTTACAATCTTCTTGCACTCACAAGACAGTTTGTGCTTTCAGTTGGCATTGGTATGAAAATCAACTTCATGACTGACTACACCCAGCAAGTAGTTTTCAGCAGCGAGGAGCCGTCGCTCATCATGACCTTTGATACGGCAATGGGCCTTCATTCGGTCTGGTTGCTAAGGCAGGCCAAGACGGAGGTAAGTCAGTTACTTGTCTTGTTGTGAGAGTCAATGCAGCTGTTAGATTGCTCTTTTAAGACGGGAGCTGATATTAGTGGGCAGTTTACACCTTTTGGAAAAATCAGAAAAAATAAATTGGCTTGCATTGCACCCTCTATTAGCTATTCATAAACAACTGTAAACATTGTACACAGTTTAATTAGTTTCTGCCTAGTCTAAATTCGGCAATTTATACTGGGTATTATATTCTGCATATCAGACAATCATAATAATTGGTTGGGGGTTAAGCCAGACCCAAGATATTTTGAAATATAATTTTTTAGCCTTTTAAGTAAAATAGTCAACTAGATCTGAGATAGTCACGGATTCCAAAATTTGAGGAGAATCAGATTTTTGTGGGCCGTTGTTAAAGGCGCTCAGCTGTTGAATAACATGTTTTGTGTCGCTGCCCTAAGGCAGGAAGACACATAGCGATCACTTTGTCCACTGTTGTTGTATTGTAGTCTGTTGTTGTGGAAAGGGTTAACTTTGCCTGTAATCTCCTCATCTATTTAAACCAAACTTGGGTCACGGTGCAACATGTGCATCCCCATTTGTTGATGAGGTCAAAGGTCACATGCCAAGGTCAAGGTCACATGCCAAGGTCAAAGGTCATGTGAGATCAAGTTGTAAGATGCTGAAAATGTAAAATTGACCTCATTTGAAAAGTTGAAGTTCAATTGGAACCAAACTTGAATCATAGGTGCAACATGGGATCCCTCATTCGTTAATGAGGTCAAAGGTCAAATACCAAGGTCAAAGGTCATGTGAGATCAAGTTGTAAGATGCTGAAATGTAAAATTTAAGTTGTAAGATGCTGAAAATGTAAAATTGACCTCATTTGAAAGTGGAAGTTCAAGGGAACCAACTTGGTTTGTGGAGTTTACATGCAAACCTTCATTTGTTTATGAGGTCCAAGGTCACATATCAAGGTCAAATGTGTCACTTTAGGCCAATCATTCACCAACCGCGACGGCAGGCGACACAAGCGGTCCGAGGACCGATTGTATTTTTGTTTAGCAATTAAAATATCAACCAGAACTAAAGATGTTCACCTAAAATTCTTAATCCAAGTTAGAGTTGAATTGGATGTTTCGTTTTCATGCAGTAAAATCATGTACATTGTACAGTGCCATACTCACAGGATACTGTGCATAACAAAATTTTGGATCTGGAATTTATAACAAAGTTGTGATTTTCTATATGGACGGCTGATTTGAGCTTAGGCCATTTTCACACAGTGATTATTATAACGACAAGCATTATGTATATGCAAAAAACATGACTTTGAAAATTGAGGGCGCCCTCCTCAGGAAATCTCTGAGTCAGCCTTTAAGTTGCTAATTAAGTACAACCTCAACCAGTGGTGGACCACAGGCTTCAACTGAATGCTCTTGTTTGTTTCCCATAGAAATCTGTGTGGCCTCAAGTTGCTAAGTATAAATCCCAGCTAGTGGCGCTACCACACCTTACCTTCACAGCACTTGCAGCTCAGGTACCCTGGCTGGGCTGAGTGCTAGTGCCCCACTCAAGACTCAGTGCATCCAGTGCTTCTCCAGCGGGGATTTCCCCATTCAGGAATTACCCAATAGGACGGCATCGCCGCTGATGTTTTCCAGTCGGCCGCATAGTCCTTCTATGTCACTCATGGCTGCATTGAGGTAAAGCCTAAAAATATTGGGTTGGTGTTACAGGCCAAAAAAGAGGGTCATTAGGTCTGTTAGATAATGAATGCACACTTTAAAGGTTAGAAATATATTCACTTAAAAATAAATTGGACTGGAGACAGTTTTTGTGTCGCCTGCTTTAGCAGGAAGATACATAGAGATGGCTTTTTCCGCTGTGGGCTACGGGCTGTGAGCTGTGGCCGCAAACACTGTGGCCATAAACAAAGGTTAACAATTGCTCATTTCTCACATACGCATTGACTGATTTACTTCATACTTGGTCAGAAGAACCACTGGCCCAAGGCTTGTATGTGGTGTAAACAAAGTGACCTCTGATGAGCTTTATCTGAACTTTGACCCAATTTTGTGAAAATCTATAAAACTACATTTCTTGGCACATAGGATGCTACAGCTACCAAATTTACTCAAAAAGAACCACTGGCCAAGACTTAATGTGGGATGCACACAGATTGACCTTTGAGGACCCCCTTCAACTTCAACTTTATTTTCATAAAAATCATATTACACAAAAACAAATTACATAGACAAAATTTATGGAGGAGTTGACCAAAAGGCCAATGAGACCAGACTGGGGTCAACCCCTGTAAGTTATGTTACAGCATCTTAAGATAAGGACATACAAATCAACAAAACATGTGACCTTCGACCCGATTTCACTAAAATCAAAGGATAACAATTCATCATTTCTCATATATGTATTCACTGATTAATTTCATACTTGGTCAGAAGAACCACTGGCCCAAGGCTCATATGTGATGTGAACAGGTTGACCTCTGATGACCCCTTTGTGAACTTTGACCCCATTTTGTTGGTCTATAACACCCACATGTGTTCACTAATTCACTTCATACTTAGTCAGAACCACCACTGGCCCAAGGCTCATATGAGGTGTCAACAGGTTGACCTCAGATGACCCCTATATGAAATCACATCGCCAAACTGCGACTCCCAGTCTCCCATTGGCAAACTGCGATGCAGGCGACACAAGCATTCCGTGGCGGCTGTAGTCAGCAGGGGAAATTTTTTGCCGTAGGAGATTCTGCCTGTCATGTGTGTGTCCTTACATCTGTCTCCATGGACAATGTTTTTCTACCTTGGGTTTACCCCCCCAAAAAAATAAAAAAATCCCCAACTTGTCCAATTTGATACCTGTTTGTACCAAAGACCTTATACGTGACACTATATCTGTTCCAGAGACAGACCTAAGGTCAAATGTCATCATCATCTTAGTTTGTCCCTCTATCACAGTTGCTGTACTGCCCACATTGCATGTCCAATTTTGATACCTGCCTTGCACCAAAGAACCTTGTATGTTACATTTATCTGGTGTGAGATACATACCTGAAGGTCAAAGGTCATCATCATCGTAGTCTGTTTCCACCAACAAGTTGCTCTACTGGCCCATATTCGCTCATGCAATTTGATACCTCTTGCACCAAAGAACCTTAGTAGGTGGATTGCTATATTCGGTGCAAGATATAGACCTGAAGGTCAAAGGTCCATCATCATCATCATAGTCCCGTTTCTACCAACATGTGATGTACGGGCCCACAACGCTTGTCTAATTTTGTTACCTCTTGCACCATTTCCCTTAGTAGGTGAAATACCATGTGGTGTGAGTACAGGACATATCTGTGAAAATGTCTTTTTCATGTTTTCCTGTTCTAGTCCCCTTGAATGCTATTTTAATTTCTCTCTCACCTCTCCACAGCATTAATACTGTTGTGTCCCTGGCTTTTTTATTGTACTCTTATGACTAACTAACTTCATACTCTAGGCAGAATATGCAAATAACGCAAACCGATATACTGACAATTTAATAGGTTCCCCAGATTTGAACATCTTCAATTATGGCTCCTAGGGCATAACTCTTCCCATCGTAATTCAACCCATAAGTATTGCACACAACAACCAGAGGTCCTCCCGCTATCCCTTTCAATGTGGCCATCTTTCGCAGTTTCTTGTTAATTACACAGTTATCTCTCAACAATATGTACGTCCAAATTTACGGGCTGCACTCATTTTTAGTCCCATAGTCGGACCTTCGCTATCTTCCAACAATGAAAAACTGTGCCATTCTGAATAGCTTTTTTCCCTGTAGTGGAAGGTGTCGGACTGGTAAGTTTCATTTTGGGTAGAACCATGTCTGTCTATCCCAATGTACTGAAATTTAATGTATTAACATTAAACATACATTGGTAAAAAAGGGTCGAGTCCGGATGATGACAAGTTTCCACTTCTTAGATTCACATATTAAGAATTTGGGTGAGGCAGGAGATCAAAACTTCTGTCTAATTGTCTTCTATGACAGTATAATCCAGTTTTTAGCTAACAACTTCAAAGAAGAAACCAATTGTTGGCTCAGTTTGGCTGCTAAAAATGGTTTATCAGATATGAGATCTTTTGGATCACTATAACACCCGACAGTTCATAAAAACAGCCCTCTTTGTTTTTGGAGACCCGTTATTTCATATTATCAGAAAATCTACTATTGAAAGCAAGAGTCTGCAGTTCAGCAGAATGTTCCAGTTCTGACTTCACATAGAGTCTGATTCTATAGATGATCTTCTAGAAAAATCATCACGGTGACCTTTTGCGGTTTTAAGCTGGGTCTCTTGGAGTATCACAAGCCTGCGTTGCAAAAGAGTGTTCCAAAGGTGACCTCGATGCTTGTCCCCAGTACTTCATGGCCTCTATGCAGGTGGTTGGGGAATTGCGTCAATGTTTTGCTTTCCTGTCCGCTTTCTCTTGGTAGTAATAGCAGTCCTTTCCATTTTCCTGTTCATGGCCTCGTTGTGTCGTGGTTGTGGTGATTTTGAGTCTTCTTGGTTTCCCGTCCTTGCAAGGAACATCGGCAGGGTTGTTGCTTTGGCTGATGGCGTGGGTGGCAGAGTCAGCCCGCAACTCAACTAGGCATCGATTGTGCTTTAGAAAGCACGAGTAATAAAACCTCAATGCCCCCCCGGGTTTTGCCTACTTTTGCACTGTCCATGTGACCTTTGACCCCAATCTATGTACACATTATACGTATTTGGGGTCAGCAATTATTCTGACCAATTCCGATATTATAGCAATTGATATCTGGTGTAGGGCTTTCAATATTTTCAAGAATGCCCTTTAATCGTCCCAGGTTAACCTTTGACCCAAATCTGTGAACACCCATATAGGCCTTATGTCATGGTTTTCTGACCAATTCTAGTGATTATAGCCATTTGATCTGTGGCAGAAACAGCCAAAGGAGGGTAATAGCGACTTGACCTGTATGACCCCTAGTGACCTTTGACCCCACTCTGTAAACACACCTCATATGGGCTTTGCGTCAGCGGTTCTCTGACCAAGTCTAGTGATTACTGATTATAGCAATTGTTTGTTGGCAGAAACATCCAAAAGGAGGGTAAGAGCGACTGACCTCTAATGACCCTGTGTGACCGTTGACCCAATCTGTCACACCCGGTGTGCACGTTGGGTCAGGGGTTATCCTGAAGAAGTCTGGTCAAGATCACGTTTACTGTGTAACACTAGTAGCATTTCGAAATATTAAGAGGGATTGGAGAGACTGCCTCTTTTTGGCCCCTAATGACTTTGGATTCAAATCTTGTGAACAAGCCATATGGCAGGCCATGCAATCACTGTGACCGAATGGCATCGAGAGCACATGCGAACTGTGGCAGAAGTAGGAAAAGGGTGTTACGGGGACAATGAACCGCGATTGACCATACGTGGACCCCTATTGTAAACTGTGAACACCCTATATGAACCTTGGGTCAGGGTTTTCTTGTGCCCAATTCTCGTTGCAATCTGAGCAGCGTCTGTACTAGTATCATTTTAAAGCAGGTACAAGAGAAAACAGAAGAAAGAAGAAAGAAAGCGAGAGAATGCAATATATCATGCGGCTGCCCCGCATGATAATAACCACGGTGTGGAGCCAAGGCATTTTCGCCCCCCCTTGCAACGTCTTGCACAGATCATCCACAATTGGTCCTTCTATCAGCTACTGCTTTTGGACAGGAAATCGGCCTAATTATAATGAAATGAAAACAAAAAAGCACACTTTTATAAAATTCAGGCAGAAATTTCCATAATTGTAGTTAAGCAATTGAACATCGTACTGGTAACCTATTCATATATCAAACTTCTCGGTGTTATCGGTACTCGAAATCCTGAAAAAAATGCAAACTTAATATTACCAATCATCCATTGTGATTAACATTGTCATCAATTTTTATTTCTTTTTAGTGAGGTTCATTTCCGTTGCAAATAAAAATTGATACTTAACTCACGCGTGGATGCTGAAAAAAATACAAATTAAGAATCATTTATAGCTCATATTTTTTTTCGGCTGCCCGTCAATATTTATGCTGCTAGGTCTTTAAACTAACCTTGAATCTGGGGTCTATCCGGAAGGATACCACTGTTGATAAGCTTCCAACTACTGTCATCTACCTGGCTTGTTCATAATCACAGATCTCATGCCATTTACAAGAGCATCTTCTCACGTCGTTTGTAGACTCAGTAAGGGCTTTTAAAGATGACACAGTGATGTCTTGTGGGCCACACGGTGAGGTTTGATTATGGGCCTAGCACTTTCGTGATGGTGGTCCAAAGCAGTCAATAACCTGCCAGGTACCAAGTGTGAGCACTTACTGTCGTTCTCACGAATTGGCCTGGTCTGGTCTATGTTCGCATTCAGTCGTTCTATCATCCAGTAGGTGGACCCCCAATGAGTAGTGCAGTCCTGAACATAGAATATAACCGAATGTTAAGAAAAAAAAAGAAAAAAGTCTTGGACGTTCTAAGCCTTACCCCCCAAGGGCTATGCGATTTGCCGAGGCTATTTCTTCTGTACGGAAAGATCGCAATACCACCATCGCATACCAACGACCATAATTTTAGAGCAACACTAAACCATGAAACTCCCATTAGTAATGTTTTCTATTACCATAATGACCCGAGTATAGTCCCATACTCGAGTAAAATCAAGTTTTAGGAAAATTTCAGAAAATTCTAAATATCCGTTTATTATCCCATGCCAAAAAATTGGCCTACACCGACTGCAAAATTTGGAAACCTATTCAAACAACAAGCCTTTTACCCTTGAATGCAAATGATATGCATTTTCCAATGTGAAATTTCATTTTTTAATCTTATATTCCATCTTTAGAATATTTCTATTGACGTCTGGAACCTTTTACTTTTGTTAAAAACATACATTTAAGAGTAGAACACGGCAAAGTGTCAAAGATTCAGCAGAAGACACTGTTTCTGGTCCAACACTCTCAAGACTTTCTACTTCACTCAGATGTGATTCTACAATATTTTTCACTCTTTTTACATATTTCAGTATAAAACAAGAGCGGTCACCACCCGTGTGGATTCATGGAACCCGTGGTTTGGTGGGTTGTGACCGGTGGTACTTTGCAGCCCGGTTTGGGATGACCCTGAAGGGAATGACTAATTGGTAACTGATGCAATGGCCTTTTAAAAATAAAGAACGGTCCTTTAATTTTGTAATGATGGAAAAGTCTGGTATTTGGTAAATGATAAATTAATGAATATGCCTTTAACACTGCCCTGGACCCATATGGGAGCTATGATTAAAACGTGTGGTAAAATTGATAGCTGCTTCATGCATATAGCCGGAAGCGGACATACGGGCATTTAACAAAAATGTGCTTAGCAACAATGTGTGTAAAACAACTCATTCGATACGCGCTGAAAGCGTAGTGTATCGCGATGTGCAGTGATCGGACTTTTTGATTTTGCGCACTTTGTTTTCACCGCGATACAGGGATTCCCTGGGCTTTCCCTGGTTTGTTAGCCTTGTGTTTTCACCGCGGTGAAGCCCCCTCATCATCCGCTCCCGGCCATTCACGACCGTCACGCTAATTGTATTTTTCGTATTTTTTTCTTCCTGGTCCCTCATCATGACGATTTCTGTGTAGAGCTGGATCTCCCCTCGAAGTATATGAGTAATGCAGAGTTAAGTTGAACTTCCCGCCGGCATGAGATTGTACAAAGTTAATTCCCATTAGAAATACACTCAGCAAAAAAAGAAAGTCCCCATCTAATATTTTTTGACGTAACTCAAAGAGTATTTAATTTATTTTTATTATTCAAAACTGATGGATGCGCAAATTTCTTACGCACAAAATGACAATTTACTTCTGCCCGATAGACATCGTTTTTACTATGAAATCGTCCATTTTATGAAATTTCATGCAAGAAAAAAAGTTGCACTTTTGTCTGCAAATTCAATTTCACACAGAAAAGTGAAAAAGTACTCATTGCTTTCTGGTCATAAAACAACATTTATGACTCCATTTCAAAAGCTTATCAACTAAACAAGGAAACAAGCTGTTCAATGTTCAATAATGGGTAGGTCCACCGTCCTTCTCAGTGACTTCAAGACACCCCTTGCGCATACTGTTGACCAAAGTGCGTATACGCTGCTGATCTAATTTGGCCCAAGCCCTGTTGCAATATGCGCTGCAAATCCTGCAAAGATGTGTTTTCTTTCATTTTCCTGTCGGCTTCATTCTTGATGTCATCCCACAGGTTCTCAATGGGATTGCAATCAGGGGATCTTGCCGGCCATTCCATGCGCTCAATCCCATTGTCTTCCAGATACCGGTTGTTGACATGAGCATGGTAAGGTGTTACGTTATCATCCATAAAGATGAACTCATCACCGATTGCTGCGACATATGGCACAACATGTGGTTGCAACACCTCATCAACATATCGACGGGCAGTCAGCCCTTTACTTTTCAATGTGATTATGTAACAACACACGGATAGAGCAACAGCAGTAGTATTCACCTGCTCAAGAAATTGTGAATGAAATGTTTAACCGTACACACTTGGAAATGCAACTTCTACGTTTCAGAAAAAATAGTGCAACTTTTTCCCTTGCATGAAATTTCATAAAATGGATGATTTCATGGTAAAAACGATGTCTATCGGGCAAAAGTAAATTGTCATTTTGGCGTAATAAATTTGCGCATCCATCAGTTTTTGAATAATAAAAAATACTTAAAACACTTTTTGAGTAACGTCCAAAAGTATGAGAAATGGGGACTTTCTTACTTTTTGCTGAGACTGTATGTGTCGAGTTATGAATGAATTAAAGTTGAAACCAATGTCCTCTCTCCCCTCCTTCTTCTGTGTTGAAGTTTTGCCAACCCAGATAGCGATAAATGTTGTTTGACTAGTTTCCTTGATCTCTGTAGATTAGTAATTATAAATGCAGGCTATCGTAAGTGTCAATAAATATCAAAATTAAATTTGGATGTCCCTTTTTACATGGCCGATTGCCATCAACTTCTCACCGCTTAAAGAATGACCATGAAGTAGCAAAGCCAGCTGTTTTATAAGAACGGCCCTTAGAGCGATTTAGCATGCCGTAGTAATAGCGCCACCCCATGTTCGATAAGTCACCTAATACTTTATGCTATGAGTAGACCGGGAATGTACGTATCGGTACAAGCGCCACTCACGACTTGCGATCCAGAAGTTCATCATATTTCCAGCAGTATGCCTCCACTTCATTGATCGAGGTTGGTCCTTAATCTCGATTTATTTAGGAGCCCTGACACGGCTCTTCGAATTGATTACGTTACAAGACGAAACAAAACACCCTCTTAAGCTAACCGATGAATTGCATGAGGTAATAGTCGCTCCTCTCATGGAGAGTAACGGTAAATTATATCTGAATCTACTGGGAACAGCCATATTTTGGTAGAGACGCACCATATATTCCATTATGGAGGCATTCTGTGAATTTATCACTCCAGGGGTAATTACTTAAACTAGTGATAATTATAGCACAGTGGCCTATGGGCCGTGGAAATGACCAATTTCTCAACCAAACACAAAACCGCAAAATGATCGGGATCAGCTCAAAAGTGTGACATAAGTTTTTCTCAAGGATATTCTAGCTGAACAATGAATACACAGAAGGTGCTGGAATCAAGAAATGCACCTTTAAAATTCCCACATTTTTTTTTCAAAGATATTTCCCGAAGATTTCAAGTATCCCATATCCACAATACTCTGAATAAAAAATCTATAGTCAGGAAGTCGTAGAAGGTCCGCCAATTAAATATGGCTGCTGCTATCAGATGTCAAATTGGTTCAGTTTCGGCGACTATTTTGTTCTTTTTTGCTAAAAAATCAACTAGAAGTTAGCAATATAGTCATTTAATTATGCCATGGTTAATTACACATCACAAAAGACAAAATCTACTTCAAAATGAGGGTAGAAACTACGTCTAATTTGAAAACGCATCTCTTTTCAACAGTCTTGAGTCTTCCAAATTTTGGAAGTGGCTGTAAGTGGCGAGTAGGCAAAGACATTTTTTGACTCAGGCTTCGAGCAAGATCACCGGCATTAGCCCACCCCAACTTTCAAGGTTTTTCAGGCTAAAAAGGGTGGGACCATACTCGGGCTGTACAGTAGTTACATATTACAAGCAGTTTATCAGAGTATTACTCAGAATATGTATGATGGTACACGTGTCTCGTTTAGCGTAAAATTTTACCAAACGCAAATGCCTTACACGCAACAACATTTTGTTTGAACATTTACACATTATTAAACAGATCTTGCCCGAAACGTATGTAAACTTCAACACAACTGAGAACAAAATATATGCGGAAACGGTTACGTGGTTCATATAAGAGCCTTTGTCTAAAATTGTACAGTGGTGATAAAAAGTTAAACAAATTTTAAACATAGTTCCTTGATCTTATTTCCGGGTGTTCAAAAGTTCAAAAATTTTAAATAGTTCCTTATTATTATATACACTATATAAAACTAACATTTTGGCTCTAACAGACACCACACCCTTTCTGTGTCCATGTGTAAAATACTTTAACCACAAAATACAAATGCAAAGCCTTATGTCAATACGTGGATCCTGGGTTTCCTATCGGAAATCATTTTTTAAACCGAAATTCCTATCCCACCAATGCACCAACGATGTACGAGTAATATGCACACTCAATGCACGCTTTGCGGTTTAGTGCCACCTCCTTTAAACTACGCCCACATTTGTGGTGCAAAACTTACAAGGCATCAAAGATACGCGTTACTGGTAAATGTATGTACGAAGCAAAACTTTTCGCACAGTATGACAGAAAAATGACCGTAATGACACAAAACAACACCATAAGAATATATATGCGCTATGTATTTTATCTACT
This sequence comes from Ophioderma brevispina, assembly GCA_023653785.1. NCBI lineage: Eukaryota > Metazoa > Echinodermata > Ophiuroidea > Amphilepidida > Ophiodermatidae > Ophioderma > Ophioderma brevispina. The sequence continues at coordinate 119,237 of JAMKCH010048252.1, forward strand.
CGTACATCGTGGTGCATTGTGGGAGAGGAATTTTCGTAAAAATGATTTCCGGTACGAAACCCAAGGATCCATTAATAAACAAAGTTGTAAAAAATCAAACTGTCCGCGGATCAGACATAGTTTTCTATATGGTCAGTTTGAAGTTTAATAGACTTCCCCAAAGGACTATCAATTAAAAACATGTTATAAGTTTCTTTAAGATGTTTTTATAATGCATTGTTAAAAGAGTTTAAACTTCCAAAAAATATTCATATTTAGCATCAAATCATTCAATTTCATAGGAGTTCTAAATAATTCCTTTAGATATTTAATCGCATTAAAACTGTAGTGTTATAAAAAGTTTCACAAGTCAAACAAGAATGCCCTTTCAACGTTATGTATGTGTAATTTTTCCTAGTCCCTCAGGATCATGACCTTTCTAAATTAATAATATCCACTTCATAAAGTAATAATATCCACTCTTTTTCATAAGAAATATCCATACTAAATAACTATGGCAGTATGTGATATGCTAAAAGCTGCAAGTCATGGTGGTTTGTTCATCAGGCCATTGGTACAGATCTCATTGTGCAGATCTTGTCTTCACTTGAGTACTGCCTTGCAAGTTGATACATTGAATGGCTCTGTCCCTTATGCTTCTGTCAGTTCTGGCTACAACTCGAGTGAGTTGAAGGGCTGTCACTGCAGCCATGATATGCCTCTCTAACTCAGCCTTAAGGATCTATACACCTCTTCTTCAAGTGTCCCCACAAAAAAAGTCCAGAGGTGTCAGATCAGGGTTATGTGGCAGCCACTCTATTGTGTGACATAGTTCTACTACTTGGTTGTGAAACAACTGCTGTAAGCGATTGTGAACAACTCTGCTAGTGTGTGCTGAAGCGCCATTCTGGACAAACCAAATGCATCTCACTGCCCCATTTCGCTGTAGGTTGAACAAACGAATCAGTTCAGAATAAGAACTATCTGATTGATAACATTCAGGTATGATGCAGCTGTTACATTGCCTTGGAAGAAGTATGGTCCAATAATGTTGTTTTTTCCCAACAAAAATAACCACTTTTCGCTTGTCATGTGGGCAATCATAGACAGTCTTGCAGTGCTTGTCCTTTTGGGGCTGCATCCATATAAAAGTTTGCTTCATCCACAGCAATCATTTCTCTAAACATCCTCTCTATAGTCCATTTCTCTACCTCCGTGCAGTGATGTCATAACATTGATGCAGCTTTTGCGCACGCGTCAGGATATGCCGTCTTTGTTCTCGCGTGTACAAACGCCTTCGTTTTAAGCCAGCGTGCGCGGTTTACTGATGCGACCATCAAATCTCGCGCTGACGCCACTGCACGGAGGAAGACAAATGGAGTATAGTCTTCCAACAAGCCAATTGTAGTATGCCAGTCTTTTGGCATAATCCACAGGAAGAAGGCGATGCCGAACCTGGATCCTGTACGGATGCCAATTGATGTCAAGTCTTGTTGTCCTGTTGAAGGTTGACTGAGTAAGCTGTGGAAGCATGTTTTTCCTGGAACTTATCCATGGATTCTGCTGTAGCACTCTTCTTACAGCAGTAATATTGGCCACCTGCCAGTCCGTCGTGGTCCGGACGCATCTTTGCATCTGTTTCCTATTTTTCCATGGTTTTTAAGTTTGCTTAAGGTGTACCAAATTGTACGTCTTTTGGGAAGTCTTGCACGAGGGTACCATATGCGAAACAAATGTATGGTTTCAAGCAAACTGCCTGTCCTGTTATAACACAGGATCATGTAAGTTCTTTGGGGTAAACCACCGTGTCATGTCTGCTAAAAATGCAATGCAGTTTTTAGCATATAAAATGTTCAGGACTAACAACAATGCTATTACATAATGGAATCAATAACTAATCACTATGCCACATGTTCTTTTGTCAGTATGCTTTTCAATCTTTCAAAAGAACAGGTGGCATATTGTGAGATTTGAAAAGCAAGCTTGGTACAATCCGTGGACAGATTGAATTTGCAAGTACTTTACACAAATACTCACATCTATTGAACCAAATTCATCAGGGGGAAAATCTGATACTTCTAGATATTATTTGTGTAACCTCATTGGGGAGAATTTTATCCAACCCCATGAGAAAGTTAATGTGAGTGTAAATCTTTTGACTCACCCTGTACACAGCAAAATGTGTGCAAACTCCAAACTAAACACTTAAAAGTAACAAAAATCTGTCAAAAAGTCAAAGAATTTCAGACATATATTAGGTAAACTATCAAACTTTATCAATTAATGATCAAAGAAGGCTGCATCTGCTGGAAAATATATATGAACAAAATCGATATTATCAAACATCAAGATCAGTAAAAAAAGGTAGTCGAATCATTGTTTCCTTTGAGGGCCTGCTACTGGTATCCTGGTAACCAGTACAGCCTGTCCCAGGGCCAAGTCGGCAGCTAAACTGACACCCCCCATCAGGTTTCTAAGGAAATCTGATGAGGAGGCTAGCTGGTTACCCTGGTAGAATGAAAAAGAAGATCTACCTACAAGGGCGTCAGCTCTGGAGAGCTAATGGTGGCCATCCAGCACATGCTGCCTTGCATGGTGGGCATGGTTGCCTAAAGGCTAGGCCCACTGCCGAAAACTGTGGATTGGCATCAGGAAGGGCATCCAGTCAATTATCTTTTGCTCCAATAAATCCTCACACAGCAGTATTGCTGAGGGCGAGGTGTATCCGGCCACCCTTGTTTACGGGGACAAAACCGGATTTAAATCTTTGGTTTAACTAAACTAACTAAATGAAAAAGAATTCCATTTATTCACTGAAACAAGTGCTTGAGGCTTTTTCTTGGCTACAATCTGGGCTGCTTCAAGTTCTCGTTGCTTTGGGAAGTTGCTGTTAAACTTGGAGACAATTTCCCCATGCCATTCCAAGGCATCTCTTCACTCTGTCATCCTCAAAAAGTTTTGTTATTCCCAAAGGAAGGTTATGTCCAAAACAGCTGAGTTGCTGCCAGCGCAATTCACGGTAATGCTTTCACAACATTATCGCAGTTGTCCGTTGTGACACACATTTGTTTTGCGGGTTCAAGTTTCCAGTCACTGAGTTGCGCTTTCATGGCGCTCCCTAGGACGTCGCTGGTGTGATTTTCAGGAACGAAGCACGTACCCAAATTGTGATGGTGTAGATTCCAATCTTTGTCGATATGGTGAATGGTAAATTCCATTTGGCTTCATACTGTTCGATGACCACATGTCACTAGTAGAACTGTAGAACTCAACCTCCTTCAGTTCATCAATCACTCGCTGGTAAGTTATATCTAACAACTTGGGTATGTGTGTTTTAGAAATTTGCTTGGTGGATCGTATCGGTTGTCAAATTCACGAAGCATGCATTTGAACCCCGGCTGTAAATTCAACTGTCTGGTTAAAGCGGCAATCTGAGAACTTGCCTCACAGACTTGATATTGGCATGTTGCACTGGATGATACGTTTTAAGGTGCGCCATCAATTTGGAAGCTGTTTGAATCTCCCGCTGCAACTTTCCTTTTACAAAGCTTACATGACACACGCTTGACATCTTCCGTAACTTCATCGAAATATTCTCAAACGGGGCTTCGCTTGACCGTGGTGAACAACAACAGTGTAGAAACCAAATTATGAAGTTGATATGAAATAAAATGCAAAAATAAAATGTAGAGCTACAAGTCCAAATTCACGACGAGTGATGGCACAGATAGCAGACAAAGAAGTAATCAATATTGGCAGGAATATATGCATTTTGTAATAATTATACTGTAACAGTGAATATACTGATAAAACATCGTATCTATATCGGTATTTGAAAAAATAACACGCCAACAATACCGGTTCATAAGCTTCACCAAAAAATACCGGTATATCGGTTTTCCGAGTCTCTCTGCTTAATACTCGGTCCTTAGGAAGGATGCAATGTTGATAAGCTTCCAACTACTGTCGTCCACCTTCTCCAGCAGCTTGTTCATAGTTACGGATCTCATGTCATTTACAAGAGCAATCTGTGTATGGCCTCAGAGTTGCCAAGCATTATAACCACAGCCATTGGTGGTACCACACCTTACCCTTCCACGGTAGTTCGGTAGTTCTCTTGTGTGCTATTTTCCCCTAGGAAATCTGTATGGCTTCTAAGTTGCTAAGTACAACCACAGCCAGTTGTGGTACCACACCTTACCATCACTGTAGTTCTTGTGTTTTTCTCATATAGGAAATCTGTGTGGCCTCAGAGTTGCTAACCACTATAACCACAATTTATCAATTAAAAGAATAAAAGATCAAATAAGGCTGCATCTGCTGCAAAATATGTATATATGAACAAAATCAATGTTATCAAACATCAAGATCAGTAAAAAACAAGCATGATAAAAAGAATGAATATACTCACCGAAACAAGTGCTTGAGGCTTCAATCTGGGTTGCTTCAAGTTCTTGCTGCTTTGAGAAGCTGCTGTTAAACTTGGAGACGATTCCCCGTGCAACTTCTAGGCATCTCTTCACTCTGCCATCTTCAAAAGTTTTGGTTATTCCCAAATGGAGATTATGTCCAGCCCAAATTTCGGCATGCTTTCACAACATTATAGTGTTGTCCATGGGGACACACTTGTTTTTCGGACACACTTGTTTCATGGATCAAGTTTCCAGTCATGAGTTGCTCTTTCATGGTGCTCCCTAGGATGTCGCCGGTGTTATTTTCAGGAATGAAGTGCGTACCCAAAGTGTGATGATGTAGATTCCAATCTTTGCCGATATGGTGGACTTTTTAAAGTGACACCATATATGGGATTTAAAAATCCCATATATGGTGTCATACCACATGTCACTAGTAGAACTCAACCTCCTTCAGTTCATCGACAGTTATGTCGAACAACTTGGTTATGTGTGTTTTAGAAATTTAGGACTTGATTGGTGGATCGTATTGGTTGTCAAATTCACGAAGCATGCGTAGGAACCCTGGCTATTCAACTTGTCTTTATAGACTTGATATTGGCATGTTGCACTGGATGATACATTTTAAGATGCGCCATCAATTTGGAAGTTTTTGAATCTCCTGCTGCAACTTTCCTTTTACAAAGCTTATGTGACACACGCTTGACATCTCCCGTAACATTCTCAAAATATTTCCAAATGGGGCTTCACTTGACCATGGGTAACAACAACAGTGTAGTAACCAAATTATCAAGTTGATATGAAATTCAAAAAATAAAATGTAGAGCTACAAATCCAAATTTGCGACAATGATGGCACAGGTAGCGGACAAAGAGATGATTAAAATTGGCTGGAGTACAATGTATATGTAATCTGTAGTAATAAATACTGTAACAGTGAATATACCAATAAAAATGTGGTATGTATACATCGGTATTTGAGAAAATAACATGCTAACAATACCAGTTCATGAACTTCACTGAAAAATACCGGTATACCGGTGTACCGAGTCTCTTCGCCTCATACTTGGTCAAAAGAATATGGATTGTAAAAGGCAGATATATCTGGAGACATTTGACAACACTGGGAAAAAATGCTACTAAAATGTGTAAATTACTATGGTGCAAGGGAAGTCACATTTTGACATGTAAAACAGTGCTGATGTATGTGTGTACATGCAATGTATGCATATGTATAAAAGGATGCAGTATAGCACTTCTGTATATACTTTAAAATAAAATGCACAGCATACACAAACTGTTCTGCATTGCCTCTTCTGACATACGTGATGAGTTGCAGGAATTCTTTTATTTGTTTAAAAATATATATCCCTAAGTACTAACACTTTGTGGTCTAAAATGATTGTGTTAAGAATAGGATTTTTGTGGGATCGCATGACCATATTTAGGTAAAATCTACCAAAACTGTTGCATTGTGGGCAGTGGCGTAACCAGGGGGGGCAGGGGGAAGCTGCCCCCTTTGTGGGGAATCTTGCTGCCCCCTCTTGCCCCCCTGAAAAATTAGTGATTTTCTGCACATGTTGCAACTACATTGAAAACAACATAGGCTATACTATACTAACAAATTGTAATATATGCTCAGGGGCGAATTTAGGGGCGCATAAGGCACCGGGTGCATTGTAGATGTATGAAAATGGCCTTTTTATGCATGGGGGATGATATATTAAGTTGGAATCCCCCCACCGCTCTTCAGAATTTTGATCCAACTGAAAAAAATTATGATCAACCTTGCGAGTGTAGCAAAAGTTGGCGCCCATTGACAAATCCTGGATCCGCCCCTGATGCTTGCCCCCCTGAAAATATATGGGACCCCCCTCTGCTCCCCCTGAAAAAAAAAAGCTGGTTACGCCACTGATTCTGGGATGCTTGAACTCAATACATCCTCTGGGTAAACCAGGCAATTTGATTGGTTTTTCATTGGCTATATGATGTAAGTAACCAATCAGACACATTGTAAGAAAAGCTTACACGTAAATGTGCACACAGATAATAGGTTTGTTTTGATTGGTACTAAAAGGGATATATTACTTAATGAGCCAATCAGAGATTTTGTAAGGGAAGTGGTTAATTCTGTTAGAGATTAAAAAAATGGCTTTATCTGTTTAAATTTTTGCTTACCAATTTGTAGCCGATCACAATCACCCACCAACAGCGTGGCCAACACACCGCCCTCAAGTGCATTCTACTCTCCAGCAGGTAGATTAGGCTGGTCCCCAGTAAATACAACTGCTATCAATACAACCTGTGGGGAGGTATCGGAGCCGTTAACACCGGATTTGTGCTTGGATCATTGCTGGACTGAACCAATGACTGGTCACAGGTAAGGTATTAAAGGGACATTTCTTGATCCGCAGCCTTGTCCCCCGATTTACCTCAAAGAAATTGAGATTTTATATCATCTGAACCGTTGGCCCAAGTATAGTATGTGTGCCAAATCTTACGTGCAAATTCAATCTACTCTGGAAGAAATTCGTAATTTTGTATTTTAACAGACAGAAATTACAAACACAGTGACCTATGTGGCAGCGTGTTACAATTATTTGCTCATAACATCAAAATGCAATATCAGAATCAAGTGATATTTTGGAAATAACTTTTTCTTGAGGATATCTAGTGAATCATAAAGAAAAATAAATGTGCTAGGATCACAAAATACACCTTTAATGTAGATTGCGGGGCATGTCCTTATTTGCTTAGAGAATAAAAGAGAGATTTTTTGTTTTGGCCATCTTAGATGGTGTCATAATGGAGGGCATCCAATCTTGAGTGGGGATGCCGGCGCAGCCGGTTATCCACACGATAAAATATTGGCTGCCCATCCACTTTGGACACAATCTAAGATGTACAAAAAACAAACCTATCATCTTTTATATCATTCTTATTTAGACTTGTGTAAGTTTTGCTTTGATTGACATAATGATTTGTCAAAAATATTCTAACTCATTCTTTTATTCATTTAAATAATTACACCCTTCTTGAAAACAAATGTTTCAATCCAAGGAAACACCACCCAGTCATCGCGTCCACGGTGACGGTCACGCTGCGTAAATTGCATTTGCGTACCACCGCGAAATGCACGACGCAGTTAAGTAGTAGATAAACGCGCACTTGCGCGTGTCATGTATTCGACTACACCGCATAATGATGCACGATATCCCATCTGGTACCCGGTAATGATGGGCGGGGCTTTGACTAATCCAATCAAATTTCTTGCTAACAAGAAAAACCACGCCCAGCTGAATAAGAATGTTGTTCTAGTCCTCTTGGGGTGGTCGGCCTGATTGATCATACCCAGATATTCTTTAAAGTAATTATTGGTATGAATCTATCAGCACCTATCGTCGGGTGTGTATTACATAGTGACGGAATGTTGAATTTTTATCATTTGTACGAAATTAAGGGAAATAATACTAAATACCAAAATCTTCAAACGTGCCAAATGCAGAATCCTTGCAAGCACTTCATTTATTAATAATCTTAATTAGTAATTTTGCAATTTTGAAGTATGTGCAGAACAGACGACCTTTGGTGTTTTGGTATTACATAGTGACGGAATGTTGCTACACTCTGTCAAAGAAGGTATACGTTGAGTTCCCACCAAGGCTTTTTAAATACATTTAGTAAAATCTCATCTTAAAATTTATAACTGACACAAGCAAAATATGTAATAATTTTATAAAAGATGATATTAGTAGAAATTTATATTATCTTTACGTTCCAAACGCATGGAATCGCAGCAATCACTCACATCCGTCATTATGTAATAAAACCAAATTGAGCAGATTCGCGATGACGGATGTTGGTTTGCCGGATGTTCAGAAAAACGCCGATTGCTGTTTTCCATAATGACGGATGCTGAAAAGCGCTTTAGTATAGGGAAAATTCAACACATCGTCACAGTGCCATGAACATAATTGCCGATTTGCGTATTTTGTGGTGGTGTGACGGATATGATGGTTGACGTTTCCAAGGTATTACATCCATTTTATTCAAGTAAGAATTCATGAAATATTAGACTAAATAAATTTCAGGTGTGTTAAGTTCGTTTCTTAATCGGATTTGCTTGTTTGGAATGTATGTGGGGAGCGTAGGACCCTCTAGAGGTTCGCGATTTTTCAAATGCGGATTTCTCAGAAACAAAATTTGTATTTTGTTTAACATCCGTCACTACTGTCATCCACCCCACGATATATAATGAAATATCCCTAAATAAAACATACAGATGTTTTTCAGGGCCATTGGAGTATTTTCTTTCGAAAAAATTTCAGGATTTATGCCGACAATATGTACACAAACTGTACAGCAAATCATGGAAGCTACCATGTTATTCTGTGTGGTATATTTACAAACGCCGCATGCAATACCGTAACATATGCCAGCGAAAATATATCATGTGACTTCAGCAAGTTGCCACAAGCCCTCCTTGTGAACTTAGGTGAGCACACAAAGGATAGGACGAAGATCGTTTAGAATTTTAGAAATTTTTATTGCTTTGACAAAAAAAATACACTTTTTTTAAACCTCAGTGAGGATTTGAGAATAATGTAAAGCGTGGTGTTTTAGATATCATTTTGTGATTAACGAAGGTTTTAGGTGGCCTAAACACTAACAATCCATGAAAACGTGGACATTTTAAAAGGGGTCGCGTAATATTTGTAGTTTTATCGCAGTCGCACTGTAACCACTGATCTCTGTACAATGGATTGGCTACACAACAGTAATTGTATATAGATGAATGGAGCAACGGGCGGACATCTTGGTCTACCGAACACAATAGCATTCCAGAGACATCTGTTTAACAGAAATTGTATCCCGGGTGCATGTTTTAGAGACATGCCATCCCATACGCGCAAATACAATTGGTTTGATTCTGTAGTCTGTTATGTCGCTTATCCACATTTCAATGGGAACAAATTTTGTAAAAATGACCGGCTCTAAACCACCTGCTTGTGCTCTTTTTGGATGACCAATATGGCTGTCAGTGCCTCAATTACGAAGCCCAGGTTTCCAATCCATTGTATAGAGATCAGTGTTCGAAACCCACTAATGCGTGGTTCAGCAATCTACGTACCTTTCAATGTACTGTTTAAAAAAAATCTAAAAAATCAAAAAAACTATTTATTTTTAAAAACATATTCTTAAGTATCCCAGGCTCATTTTATAAAAATTAGCCACAATGTATGGCCATTTTTGATAAATATTATATTTTAAGGAAAACGTTAAATTCAAGCTGTGTTTTAATTTTTCAATGTTAAAAGTAAACGCGATAGTCTTTCATACAGGCCAGAACTTGGACTAACCACCATCATCTTTCAATTGGGTGTGAAAAGACTAACATGGCTTGTGGCAAAAACAATGGCATAAATAATAACATGGCGGCTTCGTTAAATCATCTACTGCTTCGCAAGTTAAGCATGAAAATGGTTGGTTTTTTTTCGCAAGGAATACTCCAATGGTCATGAAAACCATCTGGTACGGGATTTGGGATATTTTCATAAATATGCAAGATTAATACCAAAGAAAACTTTAACTTTTGTTATTGTGTTGTTATCATTGAAATAATCTAGTCATGACCCAGTTAGGGAGAAGAACCCCCTTTTAATGAAGCAAAACTCAAGATGGTATTGTAACCAAAATTTAACGTTGCACTGGATATACACCCACACAACATCTTCTTCACTGTTCTTAAAAATCTTGTTGTTTTACACTTGATGCTAGGTTCAAAAATCGCAGCAGAACTCCAAACTTAGACTTCGTCCCGGCCTCCATGTGTATCATTGTCCACACAATCACAGTCATAGCACAGATTGGGTATTGTTAATTAACACTGTCGGGAACAGTCACTTGGGCTGAACGGTGCACCGCAGCGGGTTATTTGGCCACATTTGAGGTGATGTGTTCTTTGCTTAACTCGCATCAAAATATTAAGAATACGCCTTGTATCTGGCCGATTTCTCCCATACTGCCGGCAAATTGGCACAGGTACATCTAACACATCTGAAACCAGGCGTCGCCCTGCAAAACTTCACATCAATAATCAGTAATGCGATGGAGTTGCGACTTGGATGACTTGTGAAGGGGTATTTGGAATTAAAAGTTCTTTGTAAGAAAAAATTATTAATCCGATGTTGCAAAACACTTTACAACATTAAGAAAGCCAAGATACTTCAAGCGACACAAAAGGTGAGAAACTAAGGGTCTAAAAGGATTTAAAGACACCAAATGGTTGAGTTTGTGGTCCTTACAATCTCCCTGACACAACATTGGCTTAAACAACATACGATTATAACTTGCAACCAAACCCCCAAGGAATGTTGTCAATTATGTCGATGATGGTTTTTGAGCTGGGATTCACACCTCATGGTCTATATTGAGTTGTAAAAAGCACTACTACGGTCCAACAGCAGCACTGAAACCATTTCTCTCCATGGCCAACCTTTATGTTATTGTGGACCTTTTAGGAATGCAAGGTCTCTGACTGTGGAACTGTTGTGTAGGCTGGACGGTTAATTGTTTATGAAGGATTATTGTTGTTGTTGACATATGATCATTCAGGTTCTTCTTACCGTGTCCCAAATGATTCTAGCCCAGAGATGGGTTATTGTCTGGCTGCTTCACTGCATTCTGCAGGTTCTTTTATTGTCTTTGCATTGTTGCTCCAATAGGCAGACGAAGAGATATCTATTGTCTGTGGTTATGTTCCACAACCACAGGTGGTGTCCCGATTGCTCCAGGTAGGTCCACTTCTGCAAGGAAACCTTAGATCGGCTGTTTCCGGTTTAGTAACTACTAGAACAAATATAGCATTACTCTCGAATGACAAGACCGAACAGTTCATCATGTAGTTAAAAATTCAGGTTTGTAAAAACAGACAAGATCTGTAAAAACAAACAGACAAGGATTCTTTTTCTTTATTTTTGTTTGATTTTCAAATAAAAAAAATGGTTTTCAGTGGTTGTTCATTCGGAGACTTTCGGTTGACAGTCTTCATTTTTGTAGTAAAAGTAAATGCTAAAAAAAAAATTGGGACATGTTGAAGAAAAACAATCATATTGGCAAATGCATGGTTGTTTTTAAGATAAATATTGAATTATATGAACAGGTGTTCTCTTTCAGAAGCTGGTTATACTAGGGAAGGCCACTAAAGTCTTCTTGACCTCTGACCTTTGGGACCAGCAGTATCTAGTGTATCTCATTGATCCCAAACGACAACTCAAAATAGTGCGTTTCAGCATCAGTAATGATTCCAGTCAGTTGATATTTGGCAATCTGAATACATTACCAGCAAAGGATGCTATTCCAGTGAAGGTAGGTTGGAAACCGCCAAAGTTGAACAATTGCAACGCCTCAAATCAAAAGAAATCGGTCACAGCCAAGATTCCTCACTGTATGACAAATTCATTGGTGGTATTAGTGATGTATAGTGCGAAAAAAGAAAATGGGTTTGAAAGAGATACCAATTTAAAATGACCGAGTGTCTCTAAAATCTTTATTTTATTTTTCTCATTTACCCTGTGAAATCTTAGGGCTGAAGGATGTTTTGGTTTGGGAAGTTATGAGCAAAAATGTGATTCACATTTTTAGCTCTTACAACAAATATAGGCTCGGAACTTTGCAGATGGGGTTTTGTGGTGTAGGCCATTCTATTAAGATGAAAACTTTATATACTTAAATTTGGTCATACCCCTTTAATAGAACAAAACAGGTGAAGTTGGTAATACCTTTTGTACAGTAATGGTATCACAATGTTGAGATGTATACTCTGGGACAGAAACCCTTTGACGAGCGCGTACTTCCTGGTTGTAAAAGGTCGGAGCTATGAGCGCGTATGGCACGTGGTCGGTGAATCAGCAACAGCAGATGGCTTCTTTGGCCAATTAGAGGCAAGTGCATTTTTTTTGCAGTAAATATGCAGAGAACCAGGAAGTACATGCTTGTCAAAGGGTTTCTGTCCCCAACTATAGTGTTTACTTCAGTTTGAATACCAAGATTTGCAATCATCTTAAAATTGATATAAATTGCATTACATCACTTTGTAATATAAACAAGGAATTCATCAATATTATTCTATCCAAATAAAGTAATTTCAATCAAAGTAGCCCATGTCTTTCATAAGACATCACAAATGACTCCTAATAATGTAAATGATTATGACACGGTCAACGACTTACGATTGTATGTTTACACACGCATTCTTTCTGAATTTGACTATCTCAAAAGAATTAAAGTCTGTATTTAATTATTTTCTTATCATTAAAGGACTGATCGACAACCTCGCCCCCACTTTACTCCATCAAAATTATTACACCAGAAAAATTTAAGACCCAGGAAATGTTTCGTTTTGATATTAAGAACAAAAATGCCTCCACATTAATTAACACATACTGACCTAGAGCCAATTTAGTACACATTTTTGCTTTTACTATCCCAATGGCTCGACCGTTTTAACTCAAAATTTGTAATCAAAGGTTTCTGGTGATATACTTCTATGTGAGGGGGAACGTCATATGAAATATTGGATCATGATTGGGTCACCCACCTTTAATATTGAAGTTATTTTTAATTGGTAATATTAAGTTAATATTATCTTTTGCTCCAATAAATCTTCACACAGCAGTATTGCTGAGTGTGAGGTGTATCCGGGCACCCCCGTTTAGCGGGAACAAAACCGGATTTAAAACTTTGGTTTAACTAACTAAATAAACTATTTTGATTACTCAGAAATGTTAATGTTACATTTTTGTTTTGTATTAATAGAACCTGAATATGATGGTTGTCCTTGATCTAAATGGAAGCATGATACTATACACAGGACTGGTTAAGGTACGAATGTAAATGATATCATGTGGGCGCATGGTCCTGTGGATATGACATCTGACTAATGATCTAAAGTGCCTGGGTTTAGATCATAAGTCAGATTTTTCTTGCAAAGTCTTTGGACTCTATCACTAGGTTTTTAACCTTGTTTGGGTCAAAATGATGTTTTGCAGTCTTTATATATTCATAAACTGCTGCACATCACAAGGGCTAAGCCTGCCCTTAACAGAGACAAGGGGCTGGATTTGGATCCCGTATAGGATCCAGTTCTTACCGGTTTAACTGTTTCTACGCCACTTCCGTTTGGATTTGACGTCATAATCAGCCGATAGCTCAAAGAGATCAATCATAACATTTTAGTAGCTGATGACGCCAGATGGTTTCTTGCATTTTTATGGGATTCTTACAGAACAAAGAGACAAATACACTACAGAAACACATTTATACCAAAATATGTGTTTCAGTAAATTCAGGGAATACTTGGAAACTGATAAGCACTGATTTAGTACAAACATTTGGTAGGATGATCTTGGACCACAAAATATTCCACTGGATCAGGTAATTCTGAACATTTAAAAATTATGGGGTACAATGGACTTCAACTTAAAAATCTAAGCGGGAACCCTGCACCGCATAATATATTTATTTTCTAGTCGCTTTTATATTTTTGACTTTAGTCGTGTATCTCTGCTCTTGCTTGGAAATTATTTGATATTAAAAAAAGGGTATTTTACACTGTATTGGGATTGCATTAAAACAGGAATTTACTTTAATATTCTGTATGGCTTACTTTTATTTGCATGCAACACCAATTTTATAGTTTTTGTAATCAACCAAATGTTGAGGGAATTGTGATGATGATACCTCTTCCAGTGGTCATTTGAAGACTTCCTCACATAAGAATTTGCTTTTACATATTCTAATATCTTTATTTTATCCTTCTCAGATGGTTAAATTGCGTGTATCAGGTATCCTACCCATTCAGCTAGCATTGGTGATATGCCTAGAACAAGTACACCCCTAGTCAGCCCTATGATGTCACAGACTTCCTCCCATAGGAATTTGCTTTTATGTATGCCAATATCTTTATTTTATCCTCCTCAGATGGCCAAAGTACATGGGAGCGTGTGTGGTCTAGTGGAAAAGTGCAGGACTCACGATCTAGGTTGGTGAGTTTCTAGCCCTGCGTGGCCACACCATGTTGGTGGTCCCTGGGCAAGACACTTTATCTTGCTTGTCTCACTTCAACCCAGGTGTAAGGGGATCTTTAGAAGGTGGTCACTACTGTGCACCATTATACTTGGCCTGGCCAATTTTCATGTGAAAAATGTGGATTTAGTATCCTAGTAGTAGAGGCGTAAATATGACACTGTCCTACCACAACCTTGAAAAATTCTAATAAAAGGACTCTTTGTATATTCTGGTAGGCCTATATATGAATAATTCTCCAAAAATTTGTCGCGGCCTTCTATTGCTGCGTTGGTCAGATATTCAAGGTCAAAGGGTCAATGACCGTTTTATAAATACGGCCTATGATGGGTTTATAACTGCTTCATCCCATTGGCCTAGAGCAAAAAAAGATGTTCTATAACCCATGTTTGGGGGTCAATAAACACAATAAAACAGTCTAGAGGCTTACAAATGAAGTCATCATTATCTTTCACTACAAAAGCACTTTATCATTGTTTTTCCACATTTTTCTCAAATAAATTAGCCAATCGTCAGTCTGTTACAAAGTAAATCATATAAACCAAACATTGACCATACTCAGTGATAATCTATAAGGAAAACAGCCAAAATACTATTGAAAAATTTGTCCGGCCTTCTAGTTTGCTGCGTTGCTCAGTATTCCAAGGCAAAAAAGTTCAATGACTTTTATAAGGCATGTGAAGGTCAATGACCTTTATGCATGTGAATGGGTCATACTGCTCACCATTGGCCCTAGAAGCAAAAAGTGTGTCTATACCCATTTTTTTGATAAAAACAATAAACATTTTTTTAGCTTAAAAATGCAGAGCCATCATTGCTTTTCACATAGAAAGCACTTTTAAATCCGAATTTTACAAGTTTTTCTCAACGTAAATTAGCCATTCGTCGCTGTACAATATTAAACAACATATTTAGCCTTAATATATAGATAAAAGAATTATTGTCAAATCAGTAATACGGTTCTTGGACAGATCCTCGAACTGATGAGTCCTGTTTGATTTAATAGTGTGGGTAACTAGTGATGACTTTTTACATAATATTTCATTTGGGAGCTATTAAAAAAAACCCCATACCAACTGCTAAATAAATGAGCCACTCCCGAATAGTCGGGACATGGCCGCACCAAATATCACGGACGCACATCAGCGGCGCTGTGATTCGCCCTTTCGCAAAATGTTCTCTTAAAAACAACCCTTCCAATGACTTCTTGCAGTGTGGAGAATAACACTCGGCGTGAGGTCCATAAGGTCGTGAAGGTAAGTATCATACTCAGGTGTATCGCCTTCTTACTCCCTGAGAGGGAAAACACTATACCGGCTATCTTCTCTCCAATTTTCCTTTCCTCCTTCCTTCACCGTATCTTCCCTGTATTCCCATCTGTACCTCCATTTTTCTCTCCTTTACGGGTCTGGCATGTGGCTGTTCGGTAAAAAAGAAACCTCGGACAGTCAGGACACTAGGAAAACCCACAATCCTGAAAGACTACTGAGGAAATTGCCAACCTGCCCTGGTCAACGGTCTCAGAAATTACATGGATCGAACTGAACTCTCTATCGGCACAACTTGCATGCGTAATCCTATAATGCTCTTGTGAATTTGCCTGAACAGTGGGCATGACAGCCTGTTCAGAGAGTACCACCTCAGTGTACAGTCGCAGAAAAGATGCACCAGAAAGGTCGGAGCATGGGGGGTGCACCTGGGACGAACGCGTCGGTTGGAGGACTCTTACCAGGTCCCCTCCTTTGGAAGATGGATCTGTTAACGATTTAGCGGCCTGGGAAACCACAGCTGCCGTGGCCATTAATGGGTACAGCAGGACCAGGCATTCTCGAGACAGGCCACCGAGGACTTTGGGGATCATGGCAACCTGGAGAAGCTTTGATTTAAGCAGAGCTATCACTCCTGAACCGGTCAGCTGCCATGGCGTCCGTTTTTGACTGCCCGTGAGACCGGAGGTCCAAGAGTAGGCCCCTATATGCCACATCTGACGATTTAATGACTGAGGCGAACGATCCACGTGGGGACGTCCCAACACTCTAGAAGATTGTGTGGGAGAGCAAACTGCAAAGGAGAGCTGCCACTCCACCGACGGCACTCTGACTTTTGGCTGTTGTCTGGGTGGATTAGGGACCCTCTGGGAGAGGTCTGCAAAACCATGTGTCCACTCCCGAAACAAGGGCAGGGCGATCAGCCCGATTCCAAATCTCGGAAACACACGAATAGCCGAAGGACATCTCCCAGCAAGCTGGGACTGATTACACCCCCTTCCTTGTTATATGTCACACACCGTCATATTGTCGAAGCGGACAACAATTACCTACCCCCTGACCACAGTGGAAGTCAGTGCCGCACAATGCCAGAAAGACGGCGAAACAACGCAAGGACGTGTATGTGGTGAGCCACGGAGGCTGGTAAGCGGTCTGCCCCCGAAGAGTAGGAGGTGAGGCCCCCCAATTAACGTATCAGTTCGTCGGGTGTTTAAACGCACCATTGTAAGGGTGTTTGGCGTGGTTTGAATAGGTCAAAGGTCGGTTTAATGGAAATCCTTGGCTCATATGAGTGCACAAAGTACCAACCACGAAGTCTATTGAGGGCACCTTCGTCTTCCGGGGGAGGAAGGCGGGGTTGGTTTAACATGCAAAACAAGTTTTTCATCAGGCCAGTCTAAAACACATTAATTTGCAAACCCTAATGGCTGCATCTAATTGGGACCATCATTTGCTTTCATTTTAGGCAAAATATCTGTCACGCCACCTTACTTTTGGTAGGGGAAGAAAAGACTCAGTTTTGGAGGAAGGGGAGGGGATGGTTGCACCTTAAAATATTTTTCTTTTTTTCACTTACTATCAAAATATATCTGCTTTATGCAATAAAACCTCCTGGTGTTGTAAAAAACTTGTTTTTCGTTTCATAATCACCCAAAAAAAACCTAGGCCACTATCACACATCCTGTATTTGTAACCTCAAAATAGAAATTGGCTATTTTTAGCAACAATCTGAGGAGGAATCAAAGTTCCCATGATTATTACTTCATTATTAAAAACATTACTATGAGTCAAATGGAGGACTATTGGAACGTTTTGATTTCAATGGAAAGAGGAGACTCTATACAATTTCACTGTACCGAAATCAAAAGGGTCAGAGGCGTTGTAACTAAGAATCCAAGGTCGTCTTAACCAACACCTTTGAAAATGTGGTTCAGGGGGGGAACGAAAGTGCAAAGTACAATTTCATAAAGATAGTGAATACTATTTTGAAAACCAAAGAAGGGTGCATTTGATCGTTTTTCCTATATGCTAATTGTGTTTGTTGACCCCCAAAACCTTGGTATAGACACCTCATTTGTGCTTTTAGACCAAATGGTTGAGGAGTTATGATCCATGATAGGCCTTATAAAGGTCATTGACCTTTGACCTTGAATATCTGACCAACGCAGCTGCCCAAAGGCCGGACAAAATTTTTTCATAATAATTCACATATAGCCCTACAAGAATATACAAAAAGTCCTTTTATTAGAATTTTTTCAAGGTTGAATCGCATATGGCCTCTACTATAGTGACAGCGGAATAAATTTAAAGCGCTTTGAGACTTAAATGTATAAAGTGCTATATAAATACTGGCATTTTTAAAAAAATTTATGTATCAGGCATCCTACCCTCTCTGCTAGCAGTGGTCATATTCCTAGACCAAGTATGCCCCTAGATAGCCCTATTGTGCCACAGACTTCCTCACATAGGAATTTGATTTTATGTACGCCGATATCTTTATTTTATCCTCCTCAGATGGGTAAAGTGCATGTATCAGACATCCTACCCACAACCCTCTCAGGTAGCAGCGGTGCTATGCCTAGACCAAGTACACCCCTAGACAGCCCTATGATACCACAGACTTCCTCACATAGGAATTTGATTTTATGTATGCCAATATCTTTATTTTCTCAGATGGGTAAAGTGCATGTATCAGGCATCCTACCCACAACCCTCTCAGGTAGCAGTGGTACTATGCCTAGACCAAGTACACCCCTAGACAGCCCTATGATGCCACAGACTTCATCAAGACCATCGAGTGCTGCTCAAGTTATCATGGATGAGGTGAGTTATACATGGTGCCTTAAAGGGATAAGCAGCGATCATGCGAGAGAATAAAATAAAATATAGAAATGCATTTTATTAGCTTATATATCAAAGATAGGTATGTACAATTTCATATACCTACTTTAATGTAGGAACAAAAACATTAAATAGTGAAAAAAATGAAGTATTTGAGGAAATTTGTCATACCGTTTCACGCAAATAGACATACAGCGATGATGTCTGAAATCTACACCAAACAGCTGATTGTGGTTTACACCAGTACAGAATAAACAAACATCAATAATATTTGTGTTTGAGGTGAAACTGTATAGGACATGGCGCACAATATTATGCTTATAAATCTGGGATATTCACACGGAAAGGCTTTTTTGATCGCAAGTCGGAATTTTGATACGCACATATAGAAATTACAGAATCAGATAAAAAGTGCTGCCTTGTCTTTAATACATGGATTTCAAGCCAACCACTTGCAGGTTATGTTACTACATCTATACCAGTCACAAAAATACCAAAATACGAATTTTGATTATTTTTTTCTCGATTTTTCGGATCAGCAAATAGCTGCTTATCCCTTTAAGCCTGCCAACCCTGGTAGATTTTGTATAAGTTGTGACACAAAAGCTGGTCATTACTCCATGTAATGTTGGATTGAACTAGTCTAGGTCAAGACTTCAATGCTTAAATACCTGACTGAATAAAGCTCTGTAATCCTTCATTGAAGTCTTGACACTAGACTAGTTCTGTGCCATGTTACACGGAGGTATAACCCAAAAGGGTGACTTGCCAATTGGTGTAATACCCATCTGGTCTAATATTCATTTGTCTAATATCCATTTGGTCTAATATCCATCTGGTCTAATATCCATCTGGTCTAATACTCATTTGGTCTAATACCCATTTGGTCTAATATCCATTTGGTCTAATGTCCATTTGGTCTAATGTCAATCTGGTCCAAATGGGTATTAGACCAAATAGATATTGAACCAG
This sequence comes from Ophioderma brevispina, assembly GCA_023653785.1. Classification (NCBI taxonomy): domain Eukaryota; kingdom Metazoa; phylum Echinodermata; class Ophiuroidea; order Amphilepidida; family Ophiodermatidae; genus Ophioderma; species Ophioderma brevispina. The sequence continues at coordinate 138,794 of JAMKCH010048252.1, forward strand.
GGGGACATTAGACCATTTTTTCTTGCAAATATGCTCACGAAAATGCATAATTTTGAAATTTTCAGGAAAAAAAAATGGAAAAAAATGTTCTGTGACTGACTGTAATTGTCCGCAGGTCCTTAAAGGGTTAAGGAATATAGCATTAGATTTCCAGGGGACTGTAGAGTTTTTGTTTAAACAAATTTGTTGCAGCATGTGGCAAAAAAAATTGCACTACCATACACTGTAAAAAAAAAGATGTAATGACTTTGGAAAAAAATTGGCACACTAGCATTGGGAAAAAAATTGACACACTTGTAGTGGAAAAAGTGACACTTCTATCTGGAAAGTGAAAAATGCACTTGCCTTAAAACTGCCAAATAGTATAGCTATAAATGTGAGCATTAAAAATGATATCATTTGATCCTGGGTTTACTTAGCGTGTTGCGGTGTATCGATGCACCGGAAAAAATCGGTGTTTTTTAAACACCGACACCGCCGGTGGTTCCATTTTTCAAACACCGACTGCACGTTTTCGGTGGAACACGTCCACCAAAAAATTGCACCGGTTTGTACTCATTATGTCGATGTTTTCCACTTACTTTGCACTGTATTTTCCCGAAATATACGTCCCAAATTGTTTTTTCTAACCAATGATTGCGTGGCCGCGTCTACTGTGTGAAGTTGTTTACAATACAGTCGTAGGAAATGTTGTGATTGATGTTTATGTGTGAATATTTCACTGTGAACTGAACCTTCAATTTAGGCCTACCGTTCAAGTTTGTATTCTGTTCGGAATATATACGGACATACTTCAATCTACCGTTGCTGCTAATCTAGGAACTAGGATTTAATTGTCGTTTTTTATTTATTTTTACTGGCACATTTAATTTCGCCTGTTACTTTCTGTTTGTGATATTGATAATATTTGTTTCTTCAACTTCATGCCGAGTCTAGTGTGGAGCTATTTCAAGAAAGGAAACGACGGATTGTCATCTCAGTGTTAGTTAGGTCTATGCCTCTCTTCATATTCGGATCTATACTTCAAGAAATTAAACGATTAGGCCTATGCTTCTCTTCATATTCCAAAAAAAGAAAGACCAATTTTGTAAAGGAAGTTCTTAATTTTTTTAATTAAAAATTACGAGAAAGGATACTTTTCCCTGGAAGAAGCAAAAATAAAAGATAGTGAAATCATTTTCCCTTTTTCTGTATAAACAAAGACAGAAAAGGAAAGCCCCAACCAAACCAAACAAAATTTTTAAAACGTTGATCAAAACATTTCTGACTTGTGTTATTAAGTTCATACCTAAATTGCATTACTTAAACGTAGATCCTGCAGGCCGGCCACGCTGTCTGGCCGCCCCTGGCACTGTTGTCATCTTGAGTTCCGATGCACCGAAAAGGAATCGCGTACTTCGGTTGATAATGGCAGCGTCCATGGATGGAAAGCCATGCGAAATGGCCGAAGAAATTGCATTATAAGTACTCTAATACGGCATGGGATCGTCTTTTATCAGAATTATCATGTACATAAACAAAGAAAAATGCAAGTAATTTATGAATTTGACTGTATATGTCGTCAATATTTCGTTAGTTTAAACTTGAACTTGTACTTGTCTACCCGTTTGTTTTTCCTACTTTACACGGGTGATACGTGTGTTTACCAGTTCAACCGTGTATCGTGCATTTCTAATGGAATTGTGGCGGTGTAAAATGACCGCTAAAATTTCGGTGTAGTCGGTTTTATCGGTGTTTTTTGTTCGGTGTCGGTGGTCGGTGTTTTCAAAACACCGCACCAGCCTAGGTTTACTAGGAGTATGCTGTATGCATCAATAACAGCCTCATTACCTAAATATTTTCTCACTTCATATGACTGGTACCAGCCACACTACCATGACAATATTAAACAGACAATCATGTTACTGATTCTGGACAAAATGTGAAGCCTTTGGACCATAGGTATTGTAGACAGACAAAATATGACTTTGGAAACATTCAGTTGTTGTCCTTGTAAAAGATGCTTACATTAGACTTGAGTGCAAACATGAACGAACAGAAGTCCCAGTTGTTATAAATTCAACATAAAAGTAAAGTCCTAGAGAATGGTACACCATTTCTGTATATTTCTGTTCTCATAGCCCACTGTGTGGAATGACAAAAACAATAACACAATTCTCTGTAGAAACATTGAAACACAGTTTGAAGCTTTTTATATTCATTTCAGGAGTAAGTTACAATATTGGTGAGCTTACCAGCCAATACAAAAACTCAGGAAGTGTGAAAAAAAATGTTGGTATGGTACTTTTCAAAATTAACCCATCTCTGAATGTCCCTTTTAAGTACAGTGGTTGGGTAAGAAACCACAATGCAATCATTTGTTTGTCTTATTTAGCCTGGGTAGATCATTCAGTGTTCAGGCACTGCTTTCCAATGATGTCCAGGGATCCAGGACAATTTGGGACAGCCAGGGTTACCACCCTACTCTTATTGAAACTGGCTGCGATTACATATACAGGAATGATTCTCCATGACGGCTTAACGTCCCCTTCGAAGGACGGGGTATTCTCATGGTTCGTTTGAACCACGAGAAGTCCAAATGAATCACGAGAAGTCCAAATGAACCACGGGGAGACCAGAATTCCACTTTTAATCAATAGTTCTTATACAAATCAAATCCAGAATTTAGTACCCGAATTAAATTCCAGCAAGTGGCTCCGCCGGGATTCGAACCGGGGACCTCCTGCACCAAAGGCGAATACCCTAACCAGTGGGCCATGCTCTTCCAAGTTGGTCACTTTTAAAAAATAAGACTGATATTTGCTTGTTACATCGTATGAATTTCCGGTAACAACAACTCATCATTTATGCTTGTAGCATCATGACAGAAAAGAGTTCAGCCAAAATATTTTGCAGATGAAGTGAAAACAATACAAGCTCTCTAATGATGTCAAATCTGAGGCTTGATGGTGCGAGTGGTGGGGTTGAGGCTGAGGATCGGGTAGTGCCCACTTGAAATGTTAAGCTCAGATTTTAAACACAGCAGCCGACAACATCCCGCTGAGCTATTGTTATGAGTGTCATTGTTCAAATAAGATTTCCATTCAACGACTTTTTTGTAGGCCGTCTGTGGAAATTTGATATTCGGGTTTAATTAGAAGGTTTTTAAAACAAAATTATGGCCCGGTTTAGAAGTTTTTGTTGAACGGTTTCGGGTGGATTAAAAGGAAAATTTAGACAAAATAATTTCTTGGGAAATGCAAAGTAAGTAAATGTCCGTGTTTGAAATGGCAGCAGTGCGTGACATGATGTTGGTGTAATCCATGACAGCGGGACTTGCTGGTGCTGTGGAGTTTAAAACCCAGGTGCAATTTTTTGTTTTTTTTTTGGTGATTCCAGCAGCTTCTGTTTAATGGTTCACTCTAAATGGTCCTTGAGAAAAGCTATTCACAGAATTTAAGTGTTTGATTATGATCTTAATTTGTATGTAACACTTTACTGTGCTCAAGTGATCGACGGATCTCGATCAATACAGGTGGCAGGTATTATAAAATGCTGCCTTTGTGTGCATTAGAGGTGTAAGGCAATTGCTTGTTTCCACGGTCCCATAGGCCGTGTATTGTTATTGGCAGAAAATACAAAATTGCAATTTTTACAGATATGACAGATTTGCACCGATAAAAGTTAGGTACACATGATTACTAAGGCGTTAACGGTTCAGATGGTATAAGAATCCAACTTTTAAAGGTAGTCGGGGGAGCGAGGTTTTGGTCACTAAATGCCCCTTAAAATGTCTAAAAAATGTCTGACCCTCACTCTAATTTGATTATTAGTTCTAGATAAGATACAGCCAAAGTATTCTTATACCTGTATAGTGCTTCAAACCTTGCTTTGTTAAATGCTTACTACTAATTTCACAATCTTCCCACAGGTTGTCTGCTATTTGTGCCTGGCGAGATGGGGGGATCCTCCATAAGCTGCAGGAATCTTTAAGTGATGACTTTGCCTTCCAAGTGTCTGGGAGGACGGTGGAAGAATGTTACCGCATTAATGGTGCAGTTGCTAGCAGGTTTACTTTGGTATGTGGCTTAAGTAAATTTAAAGCTGCTACTGCTGAATTGATGCATTTGCTAGCCACCCTGTGTAGGCCCTTTGATAATTGTTAAAAAAAAAATTACATCAAGGAAACAACTTTTAGTCCGATCTATCAGAGTACCATACACCTTAATGGTTAACTTTGGAAAAAAAGGTTGCAAAACCGTAATTTTAATCGGGCAAAAATGGAAATTGAATGGCATATTGGTAAATTCACTTTCATAAAGGTGAAAGATTATGTGAATTTTTATGCCTTGCAATTAGCCAAAAGTAATCAATTTGGAAAAACAAAACAATGTTTATTTCCTGATTTCAAGCGCTGGGTCAAAACTGTTGAAAAAGATGTAGTTGCAATCAACTTATTTTTTTTTCTATTAGCATGGCGAACAAATGGATCATACTCTATGCTATTCGAAACCTGTGCTAAAGCCCCAAACTCTACAAACAAGTGATCTATTGGTCATGACTTCACACAAGGGCCCCAAACAAGTTTGCCTTCCAGGCCCTTTTCCTTCAATCTGCCCCTGGATTTGATTCTCAACTCCCTAACACTTGGGACAACATCAAATTTTTCCCTTGGGAACAAGATCAAGATTGTCTGACATTACCTCAAATATTTGTGGCTTTTATTTGCAGGAACTGTCTATAAAACCATGCTCAGGACATCACTACCCAAAATCACCTCCTCCCCAATGAGTAAAGTAAGTACAATGAACCATTGTTATTCACAATAAACAAGACTTGATATGAGACTTTAATTTTGGAAATGGTTTCCAAATGGGCAAAATGATCCAGGACTAAGCAACATTACTGTATGCACGCTAATAATTGTACGCGAATACAATTGGTCTTTGGTAGTGTCCACATGTTGGTTGACCTTGTGTGACCATTGTGACCTTGTGTCTAGTGACCTTGGTGGCCCCAAAAAGGTAAGAATTATAAAATTGCTCCTGGGTGTTTCCACAT
>JAMKCH010048253.1:0-29830 GCA_023653785.1 Ophioderma brevispina
GCAAAATTGTTTAAACATTATTAACACCACATTTACTCTACGAATAAAAGTTGCCTATTCTTCTTCTTGTAATAATAAAATTCGCGATTACCTCAACTTCTTCTTTTTCCCCTAATACCAAGGAGCACATGATACACATATACTTCGGCAACAATGATCTTACAGAACAATCGGTCTGGTATGGGGAGAAGAAAAACCCCGGAAAAACCTCCACAGTCCTTTTTCATCAGGAGTGCAGTGCCAGTATTATATTGTCACGCAGTTGAAAAGGTCCAGGTCTTAATCACCCCCCGATTCAAATTGGAGTAATTTGATCCTGACTGAAAGCCACAAAATACCTGACCTTCTTACACAAATCTCACATTTTGAAAATTGGGGGCGCTCTTCAAGAACTTGCTGTTATTGTTGTAGTGTATTTTGCTTGTCACGGTGTAGAAGTTTTGATAGTATGCCGGCAATCGATTCATTGACTCTTCACACAACATTAGTTTCACGCTTTAGTCCAGGAGCCTGGATATGGCTCCGGCGGATTATATCTACTTTCACATCACACCGCATCATGTCTTAACATTAAATTCTTTTTGCCCAAAATTTATGTAATCGCCTATATATTCAGTTGCGCATAAGAAATGAAATCGGCAGGGCGTTTTTAATGCTAATTACATTTGGTGGGCGCGATCAAATGTGTTGTGCCCCTTTAACCCTCGTCTACCGAAGGGGGAGATTCCATCCCTTCAGGTTTTTTTTCTCCTTGCTACAACCCCCTTTGTTGGTACCCACATTATTTAAGGTATTGTCCAATTGACATTTTACGCTCCTTGTTCATGCAAAAACAAACAGCCCCGGGTATAGGTAGATACATGGTGATCCCAAAGGATGATAGGGATGGCGACACCCTTCCGGGAGAGCATATACCGACGTGCCTAGTAGGACACAGAAATATACCTTTCCTTAACTTTCCTATATGACGGCAATATGACGTCATAATAGGAAGGTCGGTAGTTTTCGGCTCCATGTAAAGAAGCTCTAAGCTATCATGAGATATCAAAATTTATGATCGGGTGTTTTCATAACGGAAATCAGGGTTAGCAACCACCCCCTTCGGTATTTTTGTTACAAACACAAAAAATTGGCCCAGGTAGACGAGGTTAAATCGACTGAGTTTTTAATTCCAATTTATTTACAGAAACCTTCCTCTTTAGTCTTCCGCAATTTATGGACGTGAGTATACTGTATTTGCATACGGTGCAATAGAGGCTTTCAAACCAAAACCTGTCATTTTTCATAAACTGGACATTGAATACTTTACTTAATATAATTATGTTACAAAATTGACCAAATGAAACTGCATGTGTTAATGTCTTTGATATAATAAGTTATAGTAAGTTCGTCGGTGTCGTTCTCTTCTCCGCATTGTATGCTAAAAGTGGCCAAACAGATTTTTGTTGACATATTTTTCCTGGAAACCCCAATCCGAAAGACACCAAACAAAAATCTCTCGATAGCCTGCTTATCCCTGTAAACACGTAGTCACATTCAAGCAAAAAATAACGTTTAAGCAGTCAAGAAAACCAGCTTTCCTGAATGTAGGGTTTTTTATTGAATCACCGTTTACATGTAAGTCTGGTGTCCGTACATTGCTGAGAATTGCTTCAAAAATGCCTGTTTTTTAAATAATATCAGCCAAAAATGCTATCCTAAAAAACTAGTCTGTTTATGATTGATCACTTCAATTACAGTATGGAAACCAGTGTTACTGAACACGTTATTTTATAACGAATTAAGCCACAGAAAGAATATATCAGCCCATTTTTTCCAAATTTAAAATGTCTGAATCCCAGTGTGAATGCTTTTGAATTGTGTCCAACATGCTACATACACTGTCCATTCTGGCAGGAGTCAACAACACGATCCGTAGCAGGAATTACCACGGACTGCCACGAACTCTTGCTGTTTTTACAGAAGTAAACATCCAAATTCTTTTTCAATTTGTAGAAGTGATTTCAGTAATGGTCTATTCATGTTATGTGCATATTTTATCATGCAATTGTGTCCCTTGAAATTTTTTAACTAATTAGTGGGTCACTTTAAGATCGGTGCAGTGATTACATAGTCATTTGAATACAGTTGGATATGGACCAACAAAGTACCTGGTTTGGAAGCAGATTAAGAAATAAAGGGTTTGCAGTGCATTTATGGGCGAATAATGGGTCCGAGGTTAGAAAACTAAATAAGGGCGAGGCGCAGACGAGCCCATTTATTTGAAAGTTTTTCTGGCCGAGGATTCATTCTGAGCCCATATAAAGACACTGCACCCCTTATTTCTATTCTATTACCAAAAACGCTTCATTATCATAGGAAATGCCATTGGCGACCTATTATGGCAGAATAATGGGCAGTAAAATGACCAATCAGAATGCGCATTTTAAATATATGGGAAGCAGAGGTAGATGAATACGGAATAAAGCATAATGATAGGTGCGAAGGTTACAATATAATTAAGTTTGAAAATAAAAAAAATGCTTTATTCCGTATTGTGGGCAATATCAGACATATGCCTTGAAAAATTAATGGTATTGGGGGTATTTAGAAACTTAACCAAATGCGTCGAAACGTTATTGAAATGACAGTGGCTTAGTAAGGTCGTGGGGGGGCCTGGAATATGAGGGTCAGTTTACTCAATATTCCCAGGATGATGATCCGTTCGTGTATATTACCATATTAACCCTCGTCTTTACCCAAGGTGGGGGGGGGGGGGGGTTACCACCCCCCTACCAAACTTCGCTCGGTGCAGTAAAAGTGCCAAACATTTCGTAAAAAAAGCTTCTAGGTAAGTTAATTCTTCTCTCAGCCTTTTCCGGTATATTTGTAGCGAAAATAAAAAAAAAAAAAAAAATGTGAAGGTAGCACCTCACGGGGTTAGGGTATGCCGTCGAAGTAGAAGGGTAGGGGGGGGGGAAGGTGCCACCCAAGATATTTTTATGTTGGATTTCATGGTGCAGATGCTCAAACTCTATGTTTATTTAAAAACTAGTCATTTGCCATCATTTAGAGCTGAAACCCGCATTGTGAAAATCGATTATTCCTAACGTTTTTTAGCGCAAAATCGGATTGCGCCTATTTTCGTGGCAAATGCCAAATTTTGCCGACTGCGGACTTGATGACGTCATTGTGACGCCATACTAGGTAGGTTGTAATATTTTGGTTCAGTGGAAGAGGAGGGACCATACTTATCCACATGGATCAAAATCTAAGCACGGGTGCTTTTTAACGAATTCTCGATGGGTAACCACCCCAACCCCACCCCCCCCCCCCCCACCCTTGTCGTGACGTAGTACAAAAACCTTGGTTGGAACGAGGGTTTAAAATCGAATACGTTCTCATCAATGGTTTACTTGGAATTGGACAAATGAATGAATCATGGAAAAGCGTTCCCGTACTTCGGAGGGGGACATTAAATTAAGGCGTCGGGCCCGTGTACAGAGTCACAACTGTCCATGTACATCAGACAGTTCGACTAATACCCAGCGGGGGCCATGTTGGAGGCCCGGGGGGGTACCCTGGATCAGCTTATACAGCCTCAACAAATCCTTATACTAAGCCATTTGCCAACCGGGCTTGACAAGAACAACCGACCCTTGTAGACCATAACTACTATAGTTTCTTCAACATGTCTGATCAATTAAAAAAAATAGACCCATGTGAAAATATTGTCTAGATCTCCACCCTTAAAGGATTAGCAGGCGATTAATTCAAGAGAATAAAAAATGTTGTTGAAATGTCATTATTTTAGCTTATAAATCAAAGATAAGATGTACAAGCCCATTAAACTACATTAATGTAGAAAACAAAAACACCAACACCAAATAGTGAAAAAATGACATTTTTGAGGAGGAAATTTTCCTCATACCGTCTCCCGATTAGACATACAGCGATGACGTCTCAAACTCTACACTAAACAACTGATGTGGGTTTACACCATTCGAATTAAAAAAAAAACAAAGATAATAATATTTGTGTTTGCGTTCAAACTGTACAGGTTCATGATGCACAATATTACGCTTATGAATCTGGGATAATTCACACGGAAGGGGCTTTTTTTTATCTCAAGTCGGCCGTATATAGAAATTACAGAAATCAGATAAAAAAAAATGCTTGTCTTAAAAACACGGATTTCAAGCCAGCCACTTTCAGATGATGTTAGCACAATATGCAAGTAACAAAAATACCAAAATACGAATTTTGACGATTTTTTCGATTGTTCGGATCACCAAATCGCTGTCTTGTCCCTTTCAGTCAAAAATCACTGCAACTTGATATTTAAAAATTGAATTAAAGTTGACAATTTACAAGTTGAATACCCCAAAATAGTCTCCAAAAATGATTTGAAATCATTAAAAACAAAATGACCACTGTGTAATCTGTGTTTTATGTTTTATGATTGATATTATCGTTTCTTTTCCTTTTGCCAGCGTTCTACCACAAAACACCAGCATTTATTAACCAAACGCCCGAGTAAATTCATGTCAACATGGGATCCAGCAACAGAGGACGAATTTGTTGTTTCTTCGTTTTTAAATCTTGCGTTGGTATTTACTGGATAATAGGTGGTGATCGTGCTGAAAGATTTGGACAAAGATAAACAATGACTTACTGAACACAGTTGTGAGAAATCCACAATTGCCTTCATTGCAGCTGGTACCTTAACTCTGATACCATGTCTCTGCGCATTCTGTGCAGTTCCAATAGGAGGGATGCTTTGCATGTACCTCATTGTGCATACTCTTAACGTCTCATTGTGTATACAGTTGTATCGGGGTTGCTATAGCGATTGCTCATATCTCGGAAATTGAACAAAACGTTAAAAAAACTGAACAATTGATGCGCGATTAGAGAATTTAGTGCAGAAGAAAACATCGCGGCATGTGGATGAAATAAACCAAGATCACCAATGCTGCGGAACTAGTCACTACACCGACTGGTTTGATGATCCGTATGCACTTGCATGTGGGAAAATCCATCACTCAGATGCGATACCAAAATCATGTTGCAAAGATCAGACGGAAGTAGTCCATGTGAAAACAATGACTTACCGGTTCAGTGAGAATGAGGCGGGCAAGATGATATTATACTCGGGTTGCAGCGAGCCTTTGACAAGTGGAATTACAAAAACATATAAAAAGATACTTAGGGAGCTGGGCCTTAGGAAAAATATACCCTATTGAATGCTGGGTGTTATTTTCGCTATTGCGAATTATGTTAGGACTTGGACGGATCCCATACGAGACCGTCTAACTAGGGACGGAGCACGGAAATTGATTGTATTGATAATAATAATAATGACAATTTATTAAGCGCACCAATGCCAAAAACCCACAAGGTGCTCAAGGCTTTAATATAAACAGAGAAATAAATACATGAGGCCTGAGAAAATAAGAACTAAAAGGAAAACACATGTGGCACAAGACAATACCAAAATTATTAAGTAACCATACATAAAAAAATTACCTCTTAAAAAACGGTATAATTATTATTTAAAAAAATAATGCTACTAACATTGTACTTATTAATTGCAAATATCAAAGCAAATTCCTGAAAGTCAATATAATTCATTTTACACCATTAGGAGAAGAATACAATACATAAAATATACAAAAAAGTGCTCAAAAGCCTCTTAAAAAAAGGTGTTTTAGATTTTCTTAAATTGTTCAAGGGTATTAGGACGTATTATATGAAAAGGGAGTTTGTTCAAATATGGGTGCTGCACAAGAAAAAGGACCTATCGCCCAAGAATGATATGGCAGAGTCTTCAACCAACTTCATATTATTACAGGAACGTAAAAACACGAGGGAGGGTTGAAATTTGTAATAAATCCCTCAACTGTAGGGAGGAGACCATGCCATTGATATAGGTAAAAACAAAAAAGCATGACCTGTTTATCAGTATGTAGTTTTTGGCAGCCAGTGCGAATCCCGGAGACCAACAAGAGGTAATTAGGTAGTTTACTTAATGGGTGTAGCCTGAGTAGCTTACTCAACATTTGTTTCGGTCATTAGGTATTTTACTTTAATGGGTGCTTATTTTCTATATTAATTGCCGTGGATATTTGAGATGAGGAATTACGAGGTTTATGAACTCTAAAGCTAGCTTAAACTTATTTTCTAGTTGCCTGGTATATGGTGTAGCCAATGGTGAAATAAAGTGGTTACCTACTCTTGGCAGACATGCTCCACACACCTCGTATCTTGTGTCATATTCTTCTATCTAGGGGCAATAAGTTATAGTATTCGTCGGTGTCAGTCTCTCCGCGGCATTGTATGGCTAAAAGTGGCCAAACAGATTTTTTGGTCGTGAACGTAGTACAAAAACCCTTGGTTGAACGAGGGTTAAAATCAGAATACCGTTCTCCTCCATGGTTTACTTGGAATTGGACAAATGAATCATGAAAGCGTCCCGTTCTTCGGAGGGGACATTAATTAAGCCGTCGGTCCCGTGTACAGAGAGTCACAATTGTACATGTACATTGCAGACAGTTTCGAATAATACCCAGCGGGCCATATTAGGAGCGCCCGGGGTACCCTGGATCAGCTAATACAGCTCAACAAATCCTTATACCTAAAGCCATTGCCAACGGTTTGCAAGAGCAAACGAACTGTTAGACAAATAACCTACTATAGTTTTCAACATGTCTTGATCAATTAAAAAAAATCGACCCCTGTGTAATCTTGTCTAGATCGCCACCCTTAAAGGGATTAGCAGCGATAATGCAAGAGAATAAAAAATGTTGAAATGCATTATTTTAGCTTATAAATCAAAGATAAGCATGTACAATTCCATAAACTACCTTAATGTAGAAACAAAAACACCAAATAGTGAAAAAAATGAAATTTTTGAGGAAATTTGTCATACCGTCTCCCGCATATAGACATACAGCGATGACGTCTCAAAATCTACACTAAACAACTGATCGTGGTTTACACCATTTCAGAATAAACAAAGATTAATAATATTTGTGTTTGAGGTCAAAATGTACAGGTCATGATGCACAATATTACACTTATGAATCTGGGATATTCACACGAAAGGGGCTTTTTTTATCTCAAGTCGGACGTATAGAAATTACAGAATCAGATAAAAAATACTGCTTTGTCTTTAAAACACGGATTTCAGGTCAACCACTTTCTGGTTATGTTAGCACATCTATGCAAGTAACAAAAATACCAAAATACGAATTTTGACGATTTTTCGGATCACCAAATCGCTGCTTGTCCCTTTAAGTCCAAAAATCATTGTAATCTTGATATTTAAAAATTGAATTTAAAGTTGAATTTAAAGTTGAATACCAAAATACACTCCAAAATGATTGAATCATTAAAACAAAATGACCACTGTGTAATCTGTATTTTAATGATTATGATGATATTATCGTTTCTTTTCCTTTTGCAGCGTTCTACCACAAAACACCAGCATTTATTTAACAAACGCCGAGTAAATTCATGTCAACATGGGATCCAGCAACAGAGGACGAATTTGTTGTTTCTTCGTTTTTAATCTTGCGTTTGGTATTACTTGGATAATAGGTGGTGCTATCGTGCTGAAAGATTTGAAAGATAACAATGACCTTACTGAACATATTTGTGAGAAATCTACAATTGCCTTCATTGCAGCTGGTACCTTAACTCTGATACCATGTCTCTGCGCATTCTGTGCAGTCGCTAGGGAGGATGCTTGCATGTACATCATATGTGCGATACTCTTAACCGTCTCATTGTGTATACAGCTTGTATCGGGTGCTATCGCGATTGCTCATATCTCGGAAATTGAGCAAAACGTTGAAAAAAACATGAACAATTTGATGCGCGATTACGAGAATAGTGCAGAAGCAAAATCGCGCATGGATGAAATAAACCAAGATCACCAATGCTGCGGAACTAGTCACTACACCGACTGGTTTGATGATCCGTATGCACTTGCATGTGGAAATCCATCACTCAGATGCGTACCAAAATCATGTTGCAAAGATCAGCCGGAAATACCATGTGAAAACAATGACTTACCGGTCAGTGAGAATGAGGCGGCAAAGATGATATATACTCGGGGTTGCAGCGAGCCTTTGACAAGTGGAATTACAAAACATTTAAAAAGATACTTAGGAGCTGGGCTAGGAAGTATACCTATTGAACTGCTGGGTGTTATTTACGCTATTGCTGAATATGTTAGACTTGGACGGATCCCATACGAGACCGTCTAACTATGGACGGAGCACGGAAATTGATTGTATTGATAATAATAATAATGACAATTTATTAAGCGCACATATCCACCCACAAGGTGCTCAAGGCTTTAATATAAACAGATAAAATACATACATGACGGCTGAGCAAATAATAACTAAAAGGAATACACATGTGGCACAAGGCACTTCCAAAATTATTAAGTAACATACATAAAAAAAAATTACCTCTTAAAAACGTGTATTAATTATTATTTAAAAAATAATGCTACCTAACAATGTACTTATTAAATTGCAAATATCAAAGCAAATACTGAAAGCAATATAATCATCTTACACAATTTAGGAGAATAATACAATACATAAAATATACATTTAAAGATGCTCAAAAGCCTCATTAAAAAGATGTGTTTTAGATTTTTCTTAAATTGTTCAAGGGTATTAGACGTATTATATGAAAAGGGAGTTTGTTCCAAATATGAGGTGCTGCACAAGAAAAAGACCTATCGCCCCAAGAATGATATGGCAGAGGTTCAACCAAATTCATATTATTACAGAACGTAAAACACGAGGAGGGTTGTAAATTTTTAATAAATCCATCAATGTAGGGAGGAGCCATGCCATTGATAGATGTAAAAACAAAAAGCATGACCTTGTTTATCATTATGTAGTTTTTTGGAAGCCAGTGCGAATCCCAAAGAATTGGAGAAATAACGATTATGTTTTCTAGACATTGATACAACCCTGGCAGCAGAATTTTGAACCCGACGATTTATTTGAATTTGTGGGAGACCAACCAAGAGGTAATTACCCATATCTAAACGAGAAGTAACAACTGAATTAATTATTTGCTCAGCTGATTGGGAACTTAAATATTTCCTAATTTAACCAATGTTGCGAGTATGATAAATTGTAGAGCGAACAATGTTGGAAACATGGGGTGAGTGACATTGAAGAATCAAAATTGAACTAAGATTGCGAGCCCCAATTATTACCTAACATATCATTAGCTATTACAGGCAAAGGATTTAATCATTTAGTTTGCACCGGACACAGCTTACCACAAACTCGTAATTTATTGCTGAACCTCATTTCTATTCACCACGTGTTTCGAAGAAAAAGGTAAACTTGGTATTCAGCGACCTATATGCAAGACATGCAATATGGCACCGTGCATTGCTGGGATTACTATAAAATACACTTTTTTAAATCTCATCTATGATCGGCATCAGTATACCTGTATTTCTTATAGGTTGGTATTCGCTAATGGTGTTTGATTTCTTCTAAAAACGCGGTAAATTGAATAGAAATGGGGCTACACAGCAAAGTATGGGTTACGGTCCTGCGCAAAGATGTTAGGTCACAGTCTGTCAAACAACTTTTCTTTTATGAGTTTTGTTCATCTTCGTTTCCTTTTGGAATAAATGATGAAATCATTATGTGATCAAAGTTAATTGAACACACAGTAGAAGCTCAAGGTTTCTTTATTCGTAAACGAGGTGAATATTGTGCTTACATCATGAAAAAAATAGCTCAAGCTAAACTGGGGTGGCGATAACACTTAAAATATTTTCAACTGCATGGGCAGTATAACAATCACATCCAAATAAAGAGAAATCTACAGCGCTTTGTCCTCTGCATACCTGGTTGTTTAACAGCGCAGAAGGGCAATGGCCCATACCCTACATCAGAATTACTATCTAACACATTATCAAAATAGGACCACCAAAAAGGTATATGAGGCTTTTCACGAAGATACTTATACCCTAAGAAGGATTTTTGTATCTGAACGTTCTTGACAAGGCAACCAGTGAATAGTACAATCAAAATTTGTTACCCCGACTCAAGAGTTTTGTGTTATCTCGAAATAAGTCACGTGTGTAAATATTATAAAGCGCAAGGGTAAGTTTTATAAGAAACAATTTTTTTTTCACGATGTGGCATATTTTTGGTCTGCAAATATATACAATACTTTAAACCCTCAAAAGGTTGTCACCTATTCTGTTCCTTCATATGGTATGACTCATTCAACTCCTCAGAAACTGACACATGTATCAAGCTCATTTATTTTTCAAATATTTTTATGAGTGATGAAGACGTGAGAAATGTTAAAGAGGCCATTGGTTGGTAAATTGTGGACTGATTTGTTGGGTTAAATAGCGCCCATAGTAATTCTGGCCAGTCAATAATAGTCCGATTTTTCTTCTGGACACACTGTTGCTTCTTTGGAACGGCCATTCATTTTAATGTTAATCCGTGGACAGAGCGCAAGACCAACGACTGTAGCTCGGCCTATATACTTAACCGATCGGAATGACCTTTGCGGGCAATTAAAGATAAGACATAGCTTTCAGTTGATACCAATATGTTGATACCTCCCAATTAAAATGGCGAATACAATGGGGTCAAGTTTTTTTTCACTCACCCTGTAGTAAGAAGGCATTAGATGTCATGATATTACACTACTGCGATAATTTTGCCAGCTTTGATTTTTCACTTTTATTGTGCAATGGCATCACAAGGGATTGCTTCGATTTGTTGACACGAAATTCCATTGTCCAAATTTCACAAATTGGGCGCCTTTTGTCAAATGGCCGCCCAAAATCATACATAATATAAAATATTTATCACAAACTACCATCTAATAGGGGTGGGGTTTCTGGAAATATAGTTTTATAAACCTAGTAATCTCTAGAAATGTTTTAAACAAAACGAGCAGTGTTGTTCAGGATGATTCAGGGCGCATTTCACATGGCGTCAAACTACAAAATTTTCTAAAACGTAGAATTGACCAAAACATCGCTAATAGGATGCTATTTTCGTTATTATGTAAGACTATTGATCTCTAAACAATTATATTAATAGATGCTTTGGTTCTGAAAAATGGATGCCGACTTTTACAAAATTTGGTCACAATACCCTCACATATTTCATTATACATTTTTTAAGCATGACAAAATAACCAGTATAATTTTTAAAAACACTGTTGACATTTTAGTGTTCGCAGAGATGAAGCAATATTTTTATATCTGTTTGGGGTAACTTTCACATTCGTTTGGAATGAAGAGGGATAGCAAGGACGCAAGAATCAGCTAACCGTAGTACTTATATACACTGACGCAGATGTATCGCCTTGTAATTTGTTCAAAATTTGTAAAACGTTTCATATAGAAGTCCCATTGATGCAAATAAGGTATTACAATTGATTCCGTCTTGCTCTGTATGACGTTGTGCTTGCATGACGGAATGAATGGCATTCAATGGGACTTCTATATGAAAAACGTCTACCCTGTAATTTAATGTGTATTCTGTGTGCAACTGTATATAACAAGTTTTGTGCTATTTGTGTCCCTTTTGTATGCGAATACAAATAGAAACATTTGCATGTGAATATACAACCAGTCGCCGTGAGTAGAAGATTTACATAATTAAATCACGTGTATTTATGCCATGTATATGTAGGAACGCAGCTGGGTGCTGGCCTTATCGTTCATTGTAGGCCAAGGAAAAGTTTCTGCACTTAGTTTATTCTAAACAGTCAGGTCTGTGATACCAACTATATACAAGTATATCTGTATCATTTATATACCTGTATAAGTATCATTAAAGTGCAGGAGCCTGTCGTTTTATTTATGCAGCATCTTGGAATTAGCGCACAAAACTGCAGACTTCCGATGTTAAGAGAGGAGACTCTCCAAAGCTTTGGATGAACTTCACTCTAAAGCAAAAAAGTGGCAAAATTACCCTACGTGCAATCCTGCCAAGACCCAGGTTTGTGCTTTCCAGCTACGCAAAAACCGTGAAGCCAAAACGCGCTTAAAGTTACCTGGTGTGGAACACCCCGGAGCACTGTGATAACCCTGTCCTACCTAGAGTTACCCCTTGGACAGCATCTCTCCTTAGAAGACCCCCCACACAAAGAAGACGAAGAGTAAATATGTTTACGCAATAACTCTTGTCAAACTCACTGGGCTGCCACAAGATGGGGGGGTGCTCGCCCTCATACCCTAAAGATCGACGGCACTTTGCCTGTGCACTCATGTGCCGATCTTATCTTGAAGCAGATCAGGACACTACTTGTGTTGTGGAACCAGCACAAACAGACAATGGAACTCGCTTGGTCTGCCCACTTCTGGAGCAACAATGCACAACCAGGACCTTGCTGAATTCAATGAAGTAGCCAGACATTGTACCCATCTTTAGCTGGATCATATTTGAGAAACCACATACATTTGGACACGATAAGAAGAAGTTACATATGACTAATTAAGAGTGAGGGATAAAATTCATTTCTTAAGAAGTACTTCCCCACGTTTCTCTACACCCTTTGGGAGACACCGTATCCACTCACTGAAGGCTGCTTTGAGTCTGCTTTAATGTACCGAAACCCGATCTCAGGCACTGATGAAATGCACTTCCGAGAGCGGCATTGTGTCGTATGAAGTCCTGTAGTTCATCTTCCCAGTCCTTGCAATCCCGCCAGACATCACATGGTGCCAGATCTGGATGAAAGGGGGACGAAGCACTGTGCCGAGCCATATCCTTTTCACTACAAAATCAAACCTATGTGCTGTTCAATCGACGAAAAGTTTACGATATATATAATCAATGAGCTATATGTTTGCGTTTGTTAAAATAACAGGCTTGAGCGCTGGTTACTTAGCTCGAGTGCCTAACCAAGTCAGCAGCGCGAATAGCCTGTTTATTTTAACGAACGCCATCATATCGAATTGATTATATATTATACACTTAGAGTATGATATATAAATAACATTTTAAAACAATTTTTTTTGTTAAAACCTTCTAAACTTGTAATTGAGAACGTAACTCATTTTTCGCAATTTAAATTTAACATATTAAAACACTTTGTCCTTGTCACCATCTAGGACGAGCGTTAAACCAACCACAATGGGTTGTAGTGATTGCTATGGCCATTAACCTTCCAGTAACTAGAGTGTTAAAGATAACTGGATAATGGTTGATTGATCAGTGCTTTACAATTACGAACAAAGAAAAATGAGGTTCTTCTATAGATAAGAGAGGTAAAACGTTACGTCCATCTTTAGAAATTCATCGTCTCGCATGTTTTGCCACCACATAAAGAAAACATAGAGTACCAACCATAAAAGCATGCTTCCGCCTCCGCTCTTCCACTACTGGGGTGTGCCGCTTTTCTATACACTATCGTTATTTATACAAATGATGTATGTGTTCGAGGTTGCCCAGGTGTAATAATAGTGCACCTGGATCATGGTGCTCAGATACTCTGTTTCCCATAATGCAGTGCGCGCTTAGGTGAAAATATGTCTTCAATGAGGCTGTTTATTAATCAAGACGACTGACGTGTCATTTTCATTCGTTGTGTGGCCATGGGTAGGACAAAATTTAACCACCCATAGAACCCCAACATCCACACTGATATGTGCCGGATTGTTTTAATCGAATTTACATTATGTTTGTATACAAGCACCCAAACTACTAATTATTCCGTGGAAAAAAACAGATATCAAAATTCAGCCGCCCAGCACGGACTACTGGTTTTGAATGGCTTCACCCCTTGGCAAAGATGACGAATGTTTTGGTTTATCCTTTGAGTAGGATTTGAATGAAAGAAATCACCAAGCCTATACAGAATAAAAACTATTAATCCTATTATCCCTAAACAACATGTCTATATTGATTATTTTCCGTGCAGAAATTACGTGGAGTTATCAGTGCCCTAGTTTAGTACTGTATTTTAGATCCATTTGAGGTTGCAATTGAATAGGGTTTAAGATTAAGAAATCAAATCAACCAATCTTGAAACGATGACCGTCCGCTGGTTATAGTATATTTCTAATATCTTTATGTGTATTGGGGTAATGTCGACATTTTGGAAACAAGCATTTGAATTTCAATGGAAATGACGGCGTAGGATGGGGACTTCTGCAATTTGATCTCAAGCGGTTAAACTGACTTAGACCTTTTTTGTGGGGGGGGGGGGTGAGGACCTCTATATTCAACCATGTTTGGTCAGATCACCATAAAAATGTTCATGGGGTAGGTTTTTGTTGTTGTTTTCATTTGTGCCGTTCTGCATACAATTTTAAAATGAAGTATGAAAATCAAATCTGAAATATCTGAATTATCTCATAAGATATTGCTGTGCTGTAAAAATAATCAATTTTGTCATTATTACAAAAAAGCAAAAAACTAAAAAATTAAAAACCAATAATTTTTTAAAGTTCATTGTACAGGTAGCACACGAACACACTTTTAACCGGACCCTCAACAATATGTTATAAATGAGTCTAGGTTTGCCGACCGGGCACCCCGCTACTCCATTTGCATATACACACACGCAAAGAATCCTCAAAACCACCAAAGAAACGAGCCCGTCCCTGCTAATTACGACGTCAACCACCCTGGCACCATGCCATAATGCATGTTCGGTGTGATCTTTTCAAACCAATTACTGCAACGGGGTCGTTCATGTACAATCAGTGGAATCCGATGCGCCGTGACACAAAGTTGCGACAGTCCCTGTGACTTGAATGTAAAAAACCCCTATGATCGAAATAGCAAAACGGTCAATGACGATGTAATGGATGGTAAGTTTTGAAGAAGTGTGGTTTGCATTGTGCATATTCAGCAATGTCAGTACATTAAAGACGATGTCAAAAGTAACCACTGACATTTTCGCAATTGGACTTTGATCTATTCAACACAAATTGTACTAAAGTGTCTATGAAATTATTATGAGCAAAAATGGGAATGAAATGTAAATGGATAGTTGACTCAGTTGCAAGCTTTCTGTGCTTTGTATAGCCCTATACAGGTGACCCAACCCAGGTTAATTATATTAAGCAGTGGCGCGATTTTCAATATGGTCTAATGATGTTTCAAAGAATTCTGCGTTTGTGTAGCATTACCGCTCTATATTTCTACATACATACGTTGCATAGTTTTACACCATAGAGTTGTATCTTAAGTTTGCCATCAGTATATATACAGATCGCGCCGCTTGTATGTAATTGTCAGGACATTGTATTTCTAGAACTACTGGACGGTCCGGAAAGTGTGTAGTCTAATGTGTCACAGACTGCGAAAGTTAATTATCTAAATTGTACTGGTACTGCGCGAGAGATTAACGTTACTATTTCACATCCTAAGAAATTGTGTAAATAAACCTAAATCTCAATTCTCCGAAACGGAGGGTTCTAATGGAAGTTTGGCTCAGAGGGTCCGTTACTATGTGTTCTTTTAAATATGTATCGTACTTGGGTCTAAACCTATATAACCTAGCGAGAAATTGAACGTTTTTTTGTCGGGTACTTCGGTACTCGCAGACACGAAAAGTGAACACGCATCTCTACGGGCGAATCCATTTTTTCCCACAAGGCCTGTCAGGTATTATTCCAGTCTTGAGATTTTTCAACACTGGTTTCAATTTCTTTTTCAATTTTAGAACAGGAATACATACTTACCGGACCGCCGTATCTAGACTATCACGGGACCCGCGCGTTCAAGTTGTGACCCCACTTCCGGGTGCATGTGTATACTCGATTCGCGCTGATAGAGCTGGGAAAAGTTTTGGGTCATTCCCATTAGGTAAATAGGGAAAAGCATTTTACATTCTATCCCGAAGTCGCTTCGCTGCCTACAATAGAAATGACTTGAAAGGAAAGGGCCAAGTACACAAAACTTATTTTGGTTACTGTAAATTTCGGAATTGTATTTTTGTAGTTTGTTAATACAATTGATTATAAATCCTCACATCACTTCACTGTACTGTTACTTCACTGTAAACGATGTTCGGAATTAAACGATGTTCTGTGGTCACTGCGAAAACGCAATCTTTAAAAATGTTTTCAGATGTTAAGAATTTGATTGCACTTGTTTAAAAGATAGGGCATTAGAATTATAATTGAAAATGATATTTAAAATTGAAACAGAGTAAGATGGGAAAATAATTAATTCCTCTGCTGGGTCACTATACATGTTCATAATGTTTGGTCGGTCTATATTGACAAAGTTCCCTATTTTTTAGGCGACGAACTAATTACACCAAATGGTTTGGCGTTTTTTAATGTGTTTAGAGGGCCAAGGTTTTCATATTCAAATATTTAATCACGTGCTTCAACTATTTAAGAACTACGTTGGACCATATTGGTGTTATGACTATTGGTATAGTTTAAGGTAAGTATGAAGTAATGATGAGGCCCCATATCACCTGTTTGGACAGCGCTAAAACCCTTGTTACCAATATTCAGGATTGAGCGAGCGCACCTGGGCCTCAGTCCACCGGTAGTATATAGGTTCACTTG
Organism: Ophioderma brevispina; assembly: GCA_023653785.1. Taxonomy (NCBI): domain Eukaryota; kingdom Metazoa; phylum Echinodermata; class Ophiuroidea; order Amphilepidida; family Ophiodermatidae; genus Ophioderma; species Ophioderma brevispina. The sequence continues at coordinate 16,541 of JAMKCH010048253.1, forward strand.
TAAACATACAGTTTGACCCTTTAACCAGTGGAGGGCCCTGCAAATGAAAAAATATTATGTTAAACCAGCGTGACGTGCATGGTGGTAATGGTTGGACACGTAATAACAGGAATCACGCACACAAGAGTATTGATACAGCAAACGCGCGACCGGACTATGAGTGATACAAACATCGTGTTAATTGGCTGTGTGCGTCCCCTCAACAAACGGACAAATAGCTCTAGCCCGTAAAAAAGTACAGTTTGTCCCTATATCCGCGAATCGAGTAAATAAAAATAACAGCTCAGATCGGTCTTAAAAAAAATAAAACATCCCCATAAGCCTCCTCGAACCCGTTTCGTAGTAATAACGCACGGGAAAACAATAGATAACACAAAAGACGCTAGCACGAGACGTGTAGAGTTAAAATAACAGATATATGAACCAACCCGTATCGACATACAGCTCGCATACATTACACCCACAAATATTCCCAATCGTTTAATCGATCGGTTTTAGGTAGAATATTCTTAGAAAAGTTGATGCGTATAACCAGCTGAGAACCAATTTGAGCAGGCGTTTGGGGAACAGACGTAATTCGCAATAGAATCTAGACAGTTACATTCAGTCATAACTAACTACTTTCCTTCCACATATTTAATTATTTTTTTGCATACACTATATTCTTCAAAATAAGCTTTTTGGGCCACCTAATTTGTTACTTAAACAACATGGCGGCCAAATACCAATTCTTACTAAATCCGCTAAAAACGCATTTCCCCGTTGTGACATTCACACAAACTCATTTAACATTTTAAATTTACAACACATAGGTCTTGGCTTTTGACAAAGTGAAACTTCAAATGATCGAAAGAATGCAAAATGGCCGCCACATGCCAATACATTGATTAATACCTTAATTTTTAAGGGGATTATCTTAAATGTAACGATGCATGTTACTTATTTGTTGAGCTACTACAAGCAAACATAATAGGACTATCATTGTTTTTCTCAAAATGCGACGTGAAACTAATTCAAGCTGACTGATTTTGGCGTTAATTACAGTAATGTATCACTTAAACTGTGTTGTGGAATCATTTCGTTGCTCTAGTTATAGTCCTGACTCAAGATTTTTGAAATATTTTTTTTGTGTTTATTGAAAATAGTCACAAGAATTAAAGATGTCCCTAAAAATCCCAATTCCAAAGTGGAGATTTATCGGAATTTTCGTTGCATGCCAGTAACAGTTTGGTGTGTATACAGTGCCATAGGATACTGTGTATCCTAACTTTCCGATCACGTCAATTTATAGTCAAAATTTTTACTCATTTTCTAATATGAAGTACCTTCGATTTTGAGGGAAAGCTTAGCTATTTCACGACAGTAGTTTAGTAATGGAGACACGTAAGTGTATAAATGGATTCAAAACACAATTTTGTTAATGAAATTGAAAGGGCAGCACCGCCTCGGGAAGAAGTCTCTGAGGATCGGCCTTTTTAATATAACTGATTCAAAATATGCTTTTTAATTTTGGGCCTAGGGTAATGTTCCCTTTAAATGGGGAGGGTATAGCTTGTCGCGCCATCCCCATAGAGTTCCTAACGAGGGAATAATGAAATGTGTAGCCAACTGCTATTATAACAAAAGTTGAAGCCGAAAGGCAAAAGAATAATTGCATGATACTGACTCTGTATCTTATACCACTGTTGGTTAAACTAAATATATTTTACAACAAAAGCTTCATGGGTAAATACCCAACGTTGTTGTGACCAATTTCCTGAATAAAAACAACAATGACCTTTAGATCGATTTGCCCAACATCGCGGAAGGAAGACCACACCGTGTGACCCATTACTGTTTTTTTTAACTCTGGTTACCTAAGGAAGAATTTGATTCTATTGACATTATTTGGGAGCAGTTCAAACATTTACCCCCATAGTAACTTACCTCTCTCCTGGGCCACACGCAGCAGCGGGGCTCCCGCAATATTCCTATTGTGCCAAAGTTATATTTTTTGGTCTGAATTTTCCCGTCTCAGGATATTGGTACCTCGTACGTTTGATCAAAACCCTTCTGGGCTGATGTACTATAATTCCATGTTCTTGTTCCGCGGCCGGATCTCGCGATCATGCAATCTGATCACAAGCATACTTTGAATTCAAAGCAAGCATGCCCGTGAGTGGTCAATCAGGCGGGCCCAGCACTAAAGCCAAATCCAGGAGTGCAATGGGTTTGGGGGTATAATAATTATAAATAGGGCTGTTTTTATATTAGCGTGTAATCGGCGCATGGCTAAAGAGCGCATAGCTCTGTAGCCATGCGCTTATGTTCAGGGTATTCTGTTTTGATGAGAGATTACTTTTGCAGGGGAAGTTTCTGGAGTTTTGAGTTATGTATAGGTAATTTAACAGAAGCATATTGATGTGAACTTTTAATACAGTGACGATGAAAACAGTGGCAACTGACGTGGCACTGGGGCCTAACTGTTGAGACTTTAGCACAACTTACAAAATGTACTTATTCGACACTGCGTAGGCCTATGATTGCATGGCTTTAGATAATTTACAATTTGAGTGGTGTTACGACTAGGGTGTTATGACTTAATGATAACCTTTGTATTGTCATGAGTATACCAATTTTAGAATTTGTTTGCACGACAGTCCTGCATATAGCCTTTGCCTAGACTCAGTTTTCAGTCCCATATTTTTTCTAAATGGGAATTGAGATCACTGCCTATCTCCTACACGTAAACAGGCGAAAAAAATTATTTCTAAAATATCTGGTTTACAAGTCCCAATTTTTGAATTTTGAAAAAAACAAAAAATTAAAAAACTGAAAAAAATAAAAAAAGTAAAAAAAATGCAAAAGTTGTTTTCATGGCAAAAAAGCAATTGTTTGTCATGCCGTTTGCGATGACTCCACATGGTGCAAAATTTTGCATACCCTCAAAAAATCATTGATCTTCAAGATCCTAAATGCGGAACTACTACTTTGAACAGAAAGAGGTAGTTTTAATACTTACCTCTCCACATCAACCAAGAAACTTTACTGATATTTTTGAGGTGTGGGGTGGAACTCGTCTACCTTTGCCTATAGGGCCCCCTAGATTTCTGAGTTTGACATGACATATTTGAAAAATCACGAACTAAAAAATTCCCTCAACATATAAAGCATCTTTAAACAGTGGTACATTCAATACAAAACCAATTTAAAAGCACAGCTGCAATTCATTCACCTGAAATCTGGATGTACACAAAGTTGAGGTGTCAAATTCGGAACCCAATGTTATTTAATGCAAGGTAAGTGTTGGCCTCCAAATCACACATTTTGATTCCCAATGGTAACAAATCACCTACCATGAGATTACCCAAGACCCTTATAAAACCCCCGCTACAAAATCAGTTAACATTTTGCTATAATTGGATCAGGAAATGATCGATTTTTATAATCATGCGTGCCATGCCAGTCTTTGCTTGAGAGATGAAGTCCCATGGTGATGGTGTCACCGGGCAGTATAGCTTAGGAAGAGTCTATTCGCACCGTGACGGTGCGAATAAGCAATGTTTTCCGGTAATTCGCACCGTAAGCGGTGTGAATAAGCAAACCTTTTCTTGTAATTCGCAACGAAACGTGTGAATAAGAAAAACTTTTCTTGTAATTCGCACCGTGGTGGTGCGAATAAAATTTTTTTTTCTTGTAATGGCGCACCATAGCGAATAAGAAAACTTTTTCTTGTAATTCGCACCGTGTGGTGCGACTTAATTTTTTTCTTGTAAATTCTGCACCAATTATTCAACAACAAAGTTATCAACAACAAAGGAGTCGTGCGTCGAGTTGATCCACTCCAATGCAAACGAACATTGAGGACCGGCGGTTCTGTTGTCATTGATGTAGGGAACATAGCGTCTCCGAGTTGATCGAGAGGTAGGAGACGAGCAAAAATTGAAATAAGAATTAAACGACTGGTTTGGGGAATCATTGCAATAAAACAATTCACACTGTACTATGTCAATGAAACATGCATTCTGCCACAGAGGGTTTAGCCAATTCGCCACAGAAGACACACCTCCACTGATTGCCCGTACTTTGTCTCGTTGCTTCTGCCCTCAAATGATCGCCAAAATTTCACTATTTATTCTGAAGTTATTAGCCTCCCTTTTCACTGAAAAGCTCATACTTAAACCCATGTGGAACATTACAAAAATCCATGTAATTCCCCCTTCCCTATCTTTCCGATGACAAAATCAAGACCTGGAATCATCAGGTCAATGTTGCTGTCACATTGAGATCATTATTTTAAAGGGATTCGCACGATTTTGCTAATCCGAACCATCGAAAAAACATCAAATTTCATATTTTTATATTTTTGTTATCTGCATGGATATGCGACCATAACCTGCAAGTGGTTGCTTGAAATCTGTTTATTAAAAGACAAGGCAGTACTTTTTACTGATTCTGTAATTTCTACGCGCGTGCGTATCAAAATTCCGATTGAGATCAAAAAAGCCCTTCCCGCGGTATATTCACAGATTTTCAATCGTTATATGCACCATATCACGCAGTTTGACCTCACACAAAAACTTTCAATTTAACATTTTAATTGACAAACACATAGGTCTTTGCTTTTGACAAAGTGAAACTTCAAATGATCGAAAGAATTCAAAATGGCCGCCACAAATGCCCAATACATTGATGGATAACCTTAAATTTTTAAAGGGTATTATCGTAAATGTAACTGATGCATTGTTAACTTATTGTTGAGCTACTACAAGCAAACATAATAGGACTATCATTGTTTCTCAAAATGGCGACTGAAAAGAATTCAAGATGACTGATTTTTGCGTTAATTACAGTAATGTATCACTTTAACTGTGTTGTGGGAAATCATTTCGTTGCTCTATTTATAGTCTGACTCAGAGATTTTTGAAATATATTTTTTTGTGTTTTATTGAAAATAGTCAACAAGAACTAAAGATAGTCACCTAAAATGCCCAATTCCAAAGTTTGAGATGTATCGGAATTTTCGTTTGCATGCAGTAAACATTTATGTGTAGTATACAGTGCCATAGGATACTGTGTATAACTAAATTTCCGGATCAGGAAATTTATAGCAAAGTTGCGATTTTCTATATGAAGGACTTCGATTTGAGCTTAGCTATTTCACACAGTGTTTAGTATATGGACAAGTATTATGAATATGCAAAAAACACAATTTGTTTGAAAATTGAGGGCGCCCTCCTCGGGAAATCTCTGAGTCGGCCTTTTTAATGATACTGATTCAAAATATGCTTTTAATTTGCATAGGGTTGGTTCCCTTTAATGGGGAGGGGTATAATGTCCCCATCCCCATAGATTCCTACAGGGAATTTTGTAGCCCTTCTATTATAACAAGAAGGTTAAGCCGAAAGTGCAAAAGCATTTCATATTTGGAATCTGTATCTTTAAACATTTTTTAAATATTTTTACAAAGAAATCTGCATGGGTATTACAAACGTTGACCTTTCTTGAATAAACAAATGACCTTTAGTCTATTTTCCCAAACATCTCGGAAAGGAAGCACCACACGCGTGTGACCCCCTAATGACTTTTTTTAACTCTGGTGAACACTAAGGAACTAATTTGAGCTGATTAATTAGATGTTGGAGCAGTTCAAACATTTTACCCCCATGTAACTTACCCTCCTGGGGCCACACGCAGCAGCGGGGTCGACGGCAGATATTCATATTGCAAACGTTATATTTTTCTCTGAATTTCCAGTATCTCAGATATTGGTACTCGTTCGTTTGATAAAACCCTTGGGTGAGTACTATAATTCCATGTTCTTGTTCCGCGGCCGGAATCTCGCGATCATGCAATCTGATCACAAGCATACTGTGAATTCAAGCAAGCCATGTCAGTGAGTGGCCAATTCAGGCGGGGCCCAGCAGCTGAAAGCACAATCCAGGGAGGCAAGGTTTTGGGGTTTGGTATAATAATATAATAGGGCCTGTTTTGGATATTAGAGTGTATCGTTTCGCATGGCTACAGAGCGCATAGCTCTTGAGCCATGGCCGCGTATGTTAAGGGGGGGTATTATGTTTGATAGAGATTACTTTTTTGCAGGGGAAGTTTCTGGAGTTTTGAGTATGCCAGGTAATTTTTACAGAAAGCATGATTGATGGGAAACTTTTAATAGCAGTTGACGATTGAAAACAGTGGCAACGGACGTGGGACTGTTGAGTAATTTAAGCAACACTCACGACAAAATGTACTGAGTATTACACTGCGTAGGCTAGTATTGCATGGCGTTAGCATAATTTACAATTGAGTGGTGTTACGAATATGGTGTTATGACTTAATGATAAGCCTGTGGTATTGTCAGTAGTTATAGCCCAATTTAGAATTTTGTTGCACGACGTTCGTGCATAAGGCCTGTGGCCTAGACTAGTTTCAGTCCCATATTGTTTCTAATATGGAACTGAGATCACGGCCTATCTCCTACAAAGTAGACAGGTCGAAAAAAAATTATTTTCTAAAAAATTGGTTTTAACAAGCCCAATGTTCTTGCAAGTTTTGTCCTCAGATCATTTGTATTAAAATAAAAAAAAGCACTAAGCAAAGAGAGAAAGAAATGGCAAAGGTGTTTCATGCAAAAAAAGCACAATGTGTGTTCATGCCGTTGCGAGGGAGTCCACAGGTGCCAAAATTGCACCCTCAAAAAATCATTGATCTTCAGAGCATAAATGCGGAACTATTACTTTGAACAGAAAAGAGGTAAAGATTACTACTGAACATGTACACATCAACCAAGAAACTTACTGATTATTCTTGAGAGGTTTGGGGTTTTTTTTTTTTTTGTCGGGTTGGAAATCGTCTACCTCTTGCCTATAGGGCCCACCTAGATTTCTGAAGTTTGACACATGACATATTTGAAAAATAAAGAAGAAGCTAAAAAAAATTCCTAACATATATAGCATCTTAAACAGCTGTACTGATTCAATACAAAACCAATAAAGGAACAGTGAAATTCATCACTGAAATTGGATGTAAACAAAGTTGAGGGTGTCAAACAAATTCGGAACCCAATGTTATTGCAAGCAAGGTAAGTGTTGGCCTCCAAATCACAACATTTTGATTCCAATGGTAACAAATCACCTTCCATGAGATACCAAGACGCTTAGGAAGAACCCCGGTTACAAAATCAGTTAACAGTTGCTAATTGGATCAGGAAATGGATCGAGTTGGAAGCATGCGGTGCCATGCCAGTCTTTGCGTGGAGATGCCAATCACATGGTGATGGTGTCAATGAGGCAGTATAAGCTTAGGAAGAGTCTATTCGACACCGTGACGGTGCGAATCAGCAATGTTTTCGGTATATTCGCACCGTCTGAGACGGTGTGGAATAAGAAACCTTTTGGTAATTCGCACCGAACGAAACGGTGTGAATAAGCAAACTTTTCTTGTAATTCGCACAGTGGTGGTGCGAATAAGACTTTTTTTTTCTTGTACTTCCGCACCATAGCGATAAGAATAAACGTTCTTGTAAATCGCACCGTGGTGGTGCCGAATAAGAATTTTTTTTATGTAATTCGCCCAAATTATCAACAAACAAAAGTTACAACAAAAAATGAGGTCGTGGCGTTCGAGTTGATCAACTCCAATGCAAACGAACATTGAGGAACTGGCGGTTCTGGTGTCATTGATGTAGGGAACATAGCGTCTCCGAGTATGATCTGAGAGGTAGGAGACGAGCAAAAAGTTGAAATAAAGAATTAAACGACTGGTTTGGGGATTCATTGCAATAAAACAATTCACACTGTAACTTGTCAATGAAAAATGCATTCTGCACACAGAGGTTTAGCCAATTCGCAACAGAAGACACACCTCCACTGATTGCCCGTACTTTGTCTCGTTGCTTCTGCCCTCAAATGACCCAAAATTTCACTATTTATTCTGAAGTTATTAGCCTCCCGTTTTCAATGAAAAGCCTCCCATATTAAACCCATGTGGAACATTACAAAAAATCCCATGTTAATTCCCCCTTCCCTATCTTTCCTATGACAAAATCAAGACCTGGAATCAGCAGGTCAATGTTGCTGTCACATTGAGATCATAATATTTAAAGGGATTAGCAGCGATTTGCTAATCCGAAACATCGAAAAAATCATCAAATTTCATATTTTTATATTTTTGTTACTGGCATGGATATGCGAACATAACCTGCAAGTGGTTGCCTTGAAATCTGTGTATTAAAGACAAGGCAGTACTTTTTATCTGATTCTGTAATTTCTACGCGCGTGCGTATCAAAATTCCGACTTGAGATCAAAAAAGCCTTTCCCGCGGTATATCACAGATTTTCAGCGTGATATGCACCATATCAATGCAGTTTGACCTCAAACACAAAAAAATAATTTTAAAACATGTGATTATAAATTCCTTTATTATAGGATCACAAATGGCTTCCGATACTCTAAGATTGCTATAATTGATAGCTGTGTCTAACCAAGTACTGAAATGTTTGTGTATATCCCTGTAAGTCAATCAGATCAATGTACACATGATTGGGTAATCAGAGGAATCGATACATGTAAGATGCCATCCAAGATGGGTAGCCAATATGGCTGAAAATTGCACTTACTAAGCGGCGAAAAATTCGACCACTAATAGTCTAGAGATATATGTTTCTTTGTTTTTGGTAGGTTTGGGGCGTCCATTGGCATCCATATTGGGATATTTTATGAATAACGACTCAATGACACTTAAGATAGCCTTACTGGGATTTTCGGAAGCGATAATCCAACTAAAAACCACAAAATATATATCTTTAGCCTTCAGCGTGAATGAATTACTGACCTTTACTGATTGACATTTGCTGCCATATTGAACACCTATCTTGGATGGCATCTTGCATATATCAATTAATTTGATTATGTTATGATATTTAAATTGCTCTAAATCATTTATAGTAATATACACAAACATGGCAGCTCTTGGCTATATGTAGTAATGAATTTTGCCATTTTGGAGCTATCTTGAATGGTTTATTGATTTGATGGATTATCAAATTGTTGAAAGCTATTCATAATGGTTTCAATTAATATATTGATTGCTAAAGCATTGGCATATATACCAAGTTGCCATTCTACGGTGAAAAGTAGATAAATATCAGATGCTTTCTTGTATCGGCGGCCATATTGAATATCTTAATTAGGTAGTTAATGAATCATATTTTAATTGGTCACAATGGGTGTTTTGACTGGACAGGCCCAAAAAAATACACCATTTGAGTAATTAACATATGAGTTTTTAGTGTTTTGGTAGCCATTTGATTTTTTGCGTTCCTTCTAAAATGCTCAAGGTTTTTTTATCTGGCATCCATCGGATTCAGATTCAGCAGGAAAAACCGTTGAAAAACATTATATATATGGTATAACAAGGTCACATGGTCTGTAGCCTGGACTATTATATTGAATTGTACACACTTATCCCTGATTTATAAGTTTAAAAAATGCATTTCCATATTTTTTTTTTCGATTCTCTCGCATTATCGCTGCTAATCCCTTTAATTTGGAATATAATTAGATAGATTATTATTGTAAAATAGAATATTTTTGGTTTTTTACCAGCAGTGTGAAATCTAGGTAATTTCCCTCTAGTGAACCAAATGTTAGATTGAGTCGGCCATCTATCTTAGGTCTGTAAGACGAGCAAATTTTGGTTATTTTCAATCATGGGGCGCAGGTTGCAATAAGGTTTTGCAATATAAATTACCTGTATAAGCCTGGGCAGCGAAGATGAGAAAGAAGGAGATGACTCGATTTGAAATCCGATTACCCAGGATTACTCTCATTCACCAGCTCATTGTTTGGGTAACTTCAAGGGCCGCTCGATTGCACCTTGAAGTAATCTGTTCATCCGACTCAACTTGGCCAGTCAGGAAAGTTTCAGAACAGAAAGTAATTGACACACTGCTATACTGAAACAGTTTATTAATATTCCAGCTAAAATTCTATGCTGGTAATGAACTCAACGTTTGTTCTGATCGATATTTATTTATTGTATTCATTCAAATAATTGAGGAAAACAGTGACTTTTAACGAAAGAAAACAGCAAAATTAGCCCTTGATTTAATGTTTTGAGGTCAATAAAAGATGTTGTTATTTTAGCCTAATTTAAACATATCCGGTTAGTTCCTGTGAAATACGATATGATGAATGATTAGATAAATGCATTTTGAATACAACTCAACCATACCTGTTTGTGTCAGACAGTGTAAAAAGAGCCAAAATGCTTTGAAAATTTGGGGTCAAAGTTGTCTGTAAGTGATGCAGAAGAGTACGTTTCGCTGTACTGGTCACGACCAAAGTGTAATGACTTTGTGTAAAATGCCAGTTGACAACTGGGAAATCTCCTTTATTAATATCTATGGTGCCGGACTACTGGGATAACCCATTGTTTCGGCAGATACCCCTGCCGTACGGCAAGGTCATCTGCCGAAATACCGAGCGTTTCGGCATAGCCCGGTATTTTGGCGCAACAAGGCCATCCAGCCAGACTCAGCTGTAATGTGGAGCTCTTCTGTTTAGAGAGCCTAAGAATATGGCAGTGAAATTTGCCACCTAGATTACTACTATATTTACATCTTGGTTTTGAGCTGTTTTGGGAACTCCAACCACAACTACCTTACTACCGTGTACCAATAGTGTGTGAATTTTGGGAAACACATTGAAGCTGAGGATATAGCCGTACTTATATCAGCAAAGAACTTTTGGGTAAAACTTCAATGCATTATCATCTAGAACATTGAGAACTCTTATGAATGAACGTACTGGAGTACATCAAAGACTGTAAAGTTATCAATTAGGAAACCACTAAGCAAAATTACATTGATATCAGGTAATTATTAATTAGTGAATAAATTACAACAATTATCAGGTACGTGAAATTTTTCATAAGACAGTTTGAACAAAGTTTATATATAGGGAAACACTTCTAAAAGTCGGTCACCCTAATCAGTACAAACAAACCTACTCTATTGAAGCATGGAAGAAAGAGATAGAAGGAACCAAAGAGGTTCTATATAGATAGAGAGGTAAAGCGTTTCATCTTTAGAAATTCATCGTCCGCATGTTTTGCCGACACAAAGAAAACATAGAGTACCAACATAGAAAGCAATGGCTGGGCCCCTTTTTTTTTTTTCCCGCTTCTTGCCACATACTGTGGGTGAGCTTTGCATATACCACTAATCGGTAGTGATACACATTGATGTTATGTGGTAGAGGTGGCCAGGTGTAATAATAGTGCACCGGATCATTGTTGTGGCGCAGATCCTCTTTTTTCCATAATGCATGCGCGCTGGAGTGAAAATTTGTATTCATTGAGGCGGTTTATTTAAATAAAGAGGGATGCGTGTCATTCATTCGTTTGTGTGGCCATGGGTAGGCCAAAATTTACCACCCAATATCACCCAAAATCCAAACAACTGATATTTTGCGGATTGTTTGTATCGATTGACATTATGTGGTATACAAGCACCCAAAATAATAATTATTCCGTGCAATATTCAAAATGTAAGCGCCAGCACGGAAGATGGTTTTGAAAGGGGCTTCATCCCTTGGAAGAAAACCACATGACTTCCCACAATCCGATTTTAATCTGTTTATCCATTCACTGTTTATCCAAGCATGGAGGTAGGAGGAAGGAGAAAGCGCTTCCCTAATTGCATTACGCAACGCCGATTATCCCAATTATATTACTTGGCAACTCAATGTAAAAGAATAGACCAACAAAAGGCGCTTCTCGGCAGGGAGTACTCTTTCATGTTCCATGATCATCGCCGACAGAAGCAGGCGCCACGTCAGTTGTGAAAAGGATATGACTGTGCGCAGGAAAAGGTAGATCCCCATGCGCAGTGGTTTGTTTATGTGGAAACGAAAACGAAGAGATTGAGTCGATTACAGCGAAATCGTCGTATTTTCAGTGCAAAAAAATCGAGATAGCATGTTCCTACATTAGTGCGCCAGCAACAACAGTTTAGGAGAGTGTAACCGGGGCCGGAATAATAGTAGTAGTTGTGAAATCTTTATTATTAAGGGGTTACTCGGTTCAGTTACCAAAACGGGTTCCCAGTAGTAAGGGGGAATCGTGGGTGAAGGGTGGAAATGGGACTTTTCTATAGACCGATTTTTGTTTATGAGGACCAAAGCTAATAATTTCGGGAGGGTGTGCAAAATTCGTGCAGTGGCATTTTCTAATAAAAATCCAATATGCCGCTACAACTCTCAAATTCATTCAACTGGCAACAATTTTATTACTCCATATCCAGGTTTACGCACGGGAATCTATGTGCGAGTCTGATGTGATTTGTCACAACATTACCATAAATCCAATATGGCACCCCGGACCCAATATGCTCAGAAAAATCCATTCAATTGAAATCCTATCAATATTTGTGATAGAACATGATGATGGCTCTATGACCAGTAGGAACTCATATTTACATCCAAGTGCGTTAACATGCTTACCAATTCTAATGGAAGGCAATATGATGCCTTTTAAGATCTAAAAAAAACTACACATTGTCTTATATTCATAATAATTGGCTACCATTTTGAATTTTAAGCAGTTGTCAAAACAAAAAATACCAGGTTCGAGTGGTGTAATTTCAAATACATACATCGCATACTTTAATTTCAACTTTAAAAGTCAGTTGGATGCTATAACTAATACAATACAGATGTATCTTAATTCATAGGTTTTAAAGAAGTGTAAAAAGGTAGCCATACTGGCCCCATCTTAACATTTCGCATTGTTACGGAAAATAAAAAGCCAGATTAGATGGCATATGGTCCAAATACTTATCCCATACCTCAATGTACACATTTATAATGATAATGATTGATGTAACTAATATAATAGAGGTATAATTTAAGTTTTGAACATATTTAAAGGCGGCTTTTTTTTTCTATATTGGCTGCCATCTTGAATTTTGGAAAATGCGATTACAGAGAAATACCAATAAGGGTTTCTGGTGATCAAAACAGATAGCTCATAAGTTGTAAAGCATTAAGCATACATATAGACCCCATAGATCAAGCCTCTACACTGCAAAAATGTGGGAGAAACTTGGCGGTCGAATTGTGTTTACATGCATTCTAGAGATATTAAAATATCTGCCAGAGTGTGTTCAATTTTGTAATAGATTTTGATCACCTGCAGAACATGTTGTAGGTTTCAGGATATATTTCTATAATATCATAATAGATATAAGGGGAGGTAAGATCATTTTAATGATTACGAGCGCATATTTGACTTACTTTTGAGCACGCCAT